>CAUYRH010009185.1:0-37154 GCA_963574655.1 Perodicticus potto
GAGTTCTCTGTGGATTCTGGTTATTAAACCTTTGTCAGAGGCATAACCTGCAAATATTTTCTTCCATTCTGAGGGCTGTCTGCCTGCTACACTTACTGTGTTCTTAGCAGTGCAGAAGCTTTTTAGTTTGATCAGGTCCCCACAGTCTATTTTTGATACTGCTTCAATTGCCTGGGGAGTCCTCCTCATAAAAAATGCACCCAGGCGAATTCCTTCAAGAGTTTTCCTTGCACTTTCTTTTAGTATTTTTATAGTTTCATGTCTTAAGTTTAAATATTTGATCCAATGAGTGTCTATCTTAGTTAATGGTGAAAGGTGTGGGTCCAGTTTCAGTCTTCTACAGGTTGCCAGCCAGTTCACCCAGCACGATTTGTTAAATAGGGAATCTTTTCCCTACTGAATGTTTTTAATTGGCTTGTCAAAGATCAAGTAATGGTAAGTAGCTGGGTTCATCTCTTAGTTCTCTATTCTGTTCCATACATTTATCTCTCTGTTTTTGTGCCAATACCATGCTGTTTTGATTATCGATTTATAGTACAGGCTCAGGTCTGGTAGCGTGCGTGATTCTTCCTGCTTTGTTTTTATTTCTGAGCAATGTCTTGGCTATTTGAGGTTTTTTCTGATTCCATATAAAATGAAGTACTATTTTTTCTAGGTCTTTAAAATATGACAATGGAGCTTTAATAGGAATTGCATTAAAATTGTATATTGCTTTGGGTAGTATGGACATTTTAACAATGTTGATTCTTGCCAACCATGAGCATGGTATGTTTTTCCATTTGTTCACATGTATAGCTATTTCTTTTCTTAGAGTTTCATAGTTCTGTTTATAAAGATCTTTCACATCCTTTGTTAGATAAACTCCCAAATATTTCATCTTCTTTGGTACTACTATGAAAGGGATAGAGTCCTTGACTGTTTTTTTGGCTTGACTATTATTGGTATATATAAAGGCTACAGATTTATTTATAAAGGCTGGATATTTTGATGCTGGATATTATCAAAAGCTTTTTCTGCATCAATTGAGAGAATCATATGGTCTTTATTTTTTAATTTGTTTATGTGCTGAATTACATTTATGGATTTACGTATATTGAACCAGCCTTGAGATCCTGGGACAAAGCCCACTTGGTCGTGGTGTATAATTTGTTTGATGTGTTGCTGGATTCTGTTTGTTAGGATCTTATTGAATATTTTTGCATCAATATTCATTAGTGATATGGTCTGTAGTTTTCTTTCCTTGTTGGGTAGCCTGAGATACTGCTGTATTCCTTCATCACTTCTAAAAGTTTCATAGTAGAATCTCAGGTCTTTCCCAGATATACAATCATACCATCTGCGAAGAGTGAAAGTTTAATCTCTTCTGATCCTATGTGGATACCCTTGATCGCCTTTTCTTCCCTAATTGCATTGGCTAAAACTTCCATTACAATGTTGAAGAGCAATGGAGACAATGGGCAACCTTGCCTGGTTCCTGATCTAAGTGATTTCAATTTAACTCCATTCAATACGATATTGGCTGTGGGTTTGCTGTAGATAGCCTCTATTAGTTTAAGAAATGTCCCTTCTGTACCGATTTTCTTAAGTTTTGTGATCATGAAGGGATGCTGGATATTGTCAAAAGCTTTTTCTGCATCAATTGAGAGAATCATATGGTCTTTATTTTTTAATTTGTTTATGTGCTGGATTACATTTATGGATTTACTTATATTGAACCAGCCTTGAGATCCTGGGATAAAGTCCACTTGGTCGTGGTGTATAATTTTTTTGATGTGTTTCTGAATTCTGTTTGTTAGGATCTTATTGAATATTTTTGTATCAATATTCATTAGTGATATTGGTCTATAGTTTTCTTTTCTTCTTGGTTCTTTTCCTGGTTTAGGGATCAAGGTGATATTCACTTCATAGAATGTGTTGGGTAGTATTCCTTCTTTTTCTCTATTTTGGAAAAGGTTGAGTAATATAGGTACCAGTTCCTCTTTAAAGGTTTGGTAGAATTCTGAGGGCAAACCATCTGGTCCTGGGCTTTTCTTTTTAGGGAGATTTTTTTATAGTTGATGCTATTTCAGAATTTGATATTGGCCTGTTCAACATTTCCACTTTATTCTGGTTGAGTTTAGGAAGGTGGCGTGCATCCAAGTATTGGTCAATTTCCTTCAGATTTTCATATTTCTGAGAGTAAAGTTTCTTGTAATATTCGTTAAGGATTGTTTGAATTTCTGAGGGGTCTGTTGTTATTTCATTTTACCATTTCTGATTGATGAAATTAGAGATTTTAGTCTTTTTCCTGATTAGGTTAGCCAAAGGTTTGTCTATTTTATTGACCTTTTCAAGGAACCAACTTTTTGATTTATTGATCTGGTGTATAATTCTTTTGTTTTCAATTTCTTTTAATTCTGCCCTGATTTTGGTTATTTCTTTTCTTCTGCTGGGTTTAGGGTTGGAATTTGTTCCTTTTCCAGTTGCTTGAGGTGTCCCATTAAATTGTTAACTTCCTCTCTTTCCATTCTCTTGAGGAAGGCTTGCAGTGCTATAAATTTTCCTCTTAGGACTGCCTTTGCAGTATCCCAGAGGTTCTGATAATTTGGATCTCCATTGTCATTTTGTTCCAAGAATTTGGTGATTTTCTTCTTAATCTCGTCTATGACCCATCTATCCTTCAGCATAAGGTTATTTAGCTTCCATGTTTTTGTTTGAGTATGCAGATTCCTGTTATTATTGAGTTCAACTTTTATTCCATGGTGGTTCTAGAAGATGCAAGGAATAATTTCTATTCTTTTAAATTTGCTGAGGTTAGACTTGTGACCTAAGTTGTGATCAATTTTGGAGTATGTTCCATGGGCTGATGAGAAAAATGTGTATTCAACTTTATTAGGATGAAATGTTCTGTAGATGTCTATTAAATCCAGTTGTTGAATGGTTAAGTTTAAATCTAAAATTTCTTTACTAAGCTTCTTACTGGAGGATCTATGCAACTCTGCTAAAGGAGTATTCAAATCTCCAACTAGTATAGAGCTGGAGGAAATCAAGTTATTCATGTCTATTAGAGTTTTTCTTATAAATTGAGGCGCATTCTGTTGGGTGCATAAATATTAATAATTGAAATCTCATCACATTGAGTATTACCTTTAACAAATATGAAATGTCCGTCTTTATCCTTCCTTATTTTGGTTGGTTTAAAGCCTATTGTATCTGCAAATAAGATTGCAACACCTGCTTTTTTTCTGTTTTCCATTTGCCTGGAATATAGATGACCATCCCTTCACCTTGAGTCTAAATTTATCTTTTAAGGTAAGATGAGATTCTAGTATGCCGCAGATATCTGGCCTGAGTTTTTGTATCCAGTTAGCCAACCTATGCCTCTTTAGAGGACAATTTAAGCCATTCACATTAATAGAACATATTGATAAATCTGTAGAAAATCTAGTGGACATTTTTAATCCTTTCATCACGGTGGAAGTTTGAATTTAGTAAGAAGTTTCTGGGTGAGAAAACTTTTATGGTGGAGGATTACACTGGTTATTATGGAGGATAGGGTTGAGAATATCCTGGAGAGCTGGTTTAGTTATAGCAAATTTCTTCAACATGTGGATGTCATTAGAGTATTTAATTTCTCCATCATAGATGAAAATCAGTTTAGCTGGGTACAGGATCCTGGGTGGAAAGTTATTTTGTTTTAGGAGATTAAAAGTCGATGACCATTCCCTTCTAGCTTGAAAGGTTTAATCAGAGAGATCTGCAGTTATTCTAATATTTTTCCCCTTGTAGGTAATGGATTTACTACATCTGGCTGCTTTCAGAATTTTCTCCTTCACATTAACTTTAATGAAGTTAATTATGATGTGCCTGTCTTATTAGGATTGAGATTAGGATGTCTTATTCGGGTTGAGTCGTGTTGGGTTTCTGAAACTTTCTGCTATCTGAATTTCAGAATCTCTTGGCATGTCTGGAAAGTTCTCTTTCTCAATCTCATAAAGAAGAGACTCTGCGCCTTTTGATGCTACTTCATCGTTTTCAGGTATCCCTATGAGGTGAATACTGGTTTTCTTCGAGTTATCCCAAAGCTGTCTGAGAGAATGATCCATTTTTGCCTTACATTTCTCTACCTCTTTGTAGGTTTGGGAGCGTTTGATAGCTTTGTCTTCCATGTCAAAATCCTTTCTTTTGCTTGGTCCATTCTGTTACTGAGGGATTCTACTTTGTTTCTCGGATCTTTAAGGGCTGCAACTTCTTATCTCAATGTGTCAAAATCTTTGGTCATTTGATCTTTGAATTCCTTGACTTCTTGAGACAATTTTTGAAATGCTCCCAGAATTTCTAATTCCAATTTTTCCTCTATTTTATTGATTTGTTTGCAATCCAAATTCTGAATTCAATTTCTGACATCTCAGCCATCTGTTTATGCATAGGATCGTCATTTGTGTCCACCAAATTGTTCCTTGGGGGGGGGGGTTTTATCTACTCTGGTTGTTCATGTTTCCAGAGCTTTTCTGTTGATTCCACCCATATTTATTTTGCACCATTTAGCTGGATGAGCAGGTAAGAATAAGTTGGGTTGGGGGTTCTAGGAGTCCCTTTGCCTGTAAGTGGAGCTGATGTTTGTACCTTTTCCCCTAGAGTTTTGCCAACCCGTACTTTTCTACTGCCTGTGAAACTGGGGGCTTTCTTGATGTGGTGGGGTTAAGTGGCTCTGTCTTATTTTCAGCTGGTCTCTGTCTTACCCTAGAGAATCGGTTACTCTGTGTTGGAATCTCAGTTGTGGAGAAATACCAGCAGTTAGGTCACCATGCTCCCTACAGACAACAATTGGAAAAGGAAAATCAAACCTTCCCACTACCACACACCCAATGTGCCATGCTGGAAAGTCCTTGGGTGATTGGCCCAGTTGAGGAGGTCCCAATCAATTGTCCCAGCCAGTACTAACCTCAAATCAAAGAGTTGAAAAGTCTCTGGCGACTAGAAAGCAGGAGTCTCCTGGCAGCTCTAATATAACTCGCTCCAGGGCTCTGTGAGGTCAGGAGGGCCCCCTAGCCAGTAAATTAGTCTGGGACAGTTGATGCCTCCTTCCCCACCTTACCCCTCTGTTACACCCCGTCTCTGGTAACCGTGCAGGGCTGTGATCCAGTTCCCTCCAATGAGCAGATGCTCTGGAGGTTTGTGCCTGCCTACGTCACAAGGGGCTCTGTGGCTCCTCGTCCAGTCCACCAGTTTCTGTCAGTGTTGGCAGGGGGGAGGTGAGGCCTGACAACCTGGGTACTTGATAGGGCTGGGGCGATTCACTCAGT
Organism: Perodicticus potto; assembly: GCA_963574655.1. Classification (NCBI taxonomy): domain Eukaryota; kingdom Metazoa; phylum Chordata; class Mammalia; order Primates; family Lorisidae; genus Perodicticus; species Perodicticus potto. The sequence goes on from CAUYRH010009185.1 coordinate 5,286, forward strand.
TCCAGCCCTGTTCCTGATTGATGTTGCTGATAGAACAGAACAAGTTCGCAGAACTTCTGCCCTGTGGAAGAGACACTGGGCTGCTTAGTCCTGACTCAGTCTGTGAGCTTCAGCCCCTTGTCTCAGCTGTCATCCGCTGAGGGACAGGTGCGGCTGAAATTGAGCAAAGCTTTCTCAGCGTGTATGTTCTAATCCCCTCACTCTGCCCCAGCCATCCCGGTACTGCCTCAGGCATATCCTTCACTCCCAAGTCCTGCTCCTCTGTCGCAGGTCCACTCTGCCACTGGAGAAACCGGCTTCCCCTGGCCACCCAGAGAGAGTGGCAGTGTCTCCTCAAAACATCTCCAGGGGTGTGAGGCCCACAGCCATCACTCCCGCTGCTGCTCGGTGCCTCAGGGGACCACCTCTCCAGTTCGGCCTCCTCTTGTCTCACTTTCCTTTCACCACTCCTGAGCCAGAAAAACAGCACAGATCAGCAACAGCCCGCACCCTGTCCACACCCCTCGAGTAAATGTCCAAGAATCTGGACTCTGTGGGGGACAGACCTCCACACCTCAGAGTGAGAGTGGAGGGGAGTGCCAGGAGTTCAAACTTGCAGGTAGAGAATACATACAGTTTTATACAGTTTTATGCCTGGCAGGAGAGTACCATGGCACCCTAGTAGGGGAAGGAGGTCTGGTTTTTAGAGGGTCTCTCCCATGTGGTAGAGTGGGAGGACATCTGAACTCTGCTCGCTTGTTTGTATGGAGGTATGGAGTATGCTGCAAGCCGATCTCATGAGGAGAGGAGACTCCCGTCAGCTTGGTGATGTGTTCTGTACCTTTTATTTGTATCCTTGGGGTAGCAGGTCGCTCCAGCAGGATTGTTGTGGTTCTTCGACTTTCTCTTTTGGCTCAGTTCCAAACCTTTGGCTTTCTTGCTAAATTTCTGTCCTTTAACTCTCCTTCTGGATGGGAACATCTGCAGAAAGCTGGCTACAGACCGCCATCTTGGCTCCTCCCCCCAAGACATAATTTTTAAATGCTTCATAATATCCCTTTGTATTAACGGATTATAATGTATTTCACCATTCTTTGATTATAGGCTTATTTTAAGTTACCCTGATCATAATTCCATGGAAACATCCTGATCTATTACTTATCCTGAATTGTGATTTATTTGGAAAGAACAGCCAGCAGTTAAACATACTACTGTGTTTTCTCCTAAATATTGAAATCTTTGCCATTGCAATTATGATTGCAAGTGTGAAAAGACAGTGAGAGCCCAAGTGGCATGAGAGTGTTTCATTCTCTTCCTCACTGCCTTCTCAGACTTTGAGATTACAGCCATCCTCCTTCCCCTGACAGGCATTATGCAAGCTCTGAGTCCAGAGCCATGTGTGGAACGAGCTTTATAAAGAAAAACGTCAGTATCTCTGTGCCTGCCTTTGTTATCAAAAGAGCTGTGCAAAACCCTTGTGGAAGGACTCGTTATAACACTTGGTTGACTGCAAATATTCCTTGTCACAGCTGCAAGACAGCAGAAACCTTTAGTTTTAACCTTGCTAATGATTTAGAGAATACATACTAGGTACATTCTGCCTATCTCATTTTTTTCCTTTTTTAAAAAGTTTTTGAGGGTCTGGAAATAGGCAAGTCTATTTAATTTTATTTTAAAAGGTTAGATTTTATTTCATTCTCTTTTAATAAGAATTGTTAAGTATTTCCTACTTTCCAGGCACTCACTGGGTACTGTAAGGAGAAAGGAAAAAATACAAATATAAATATGACAGGTCTCTCTGCCCTTGAAGAGTTTAAAATCAACTAGAAATAAAAAAGACATATGAACAAATAACTTCAATGCATGGCAGAATGAAATAAGGCTAAACAAAGGAGAAAATTTGTTCAAAGTGGCTGCAAAGGAAAAAAGAAAGAGGTTTAACCAAGAAGAGGTCCTATTTGAGCTAAGCCTTGAAAGATGTCTAGGGTTTTATAATATTAAGGAGAAGTGGAAGAAAAAGGGAACTAAACCATCATAGAGCTATTGCTAGGCATTTTAACTTCTGGTCAAGGATTGTGCTAAAGGCTTCCGTGTACATTATTTTATTTAATCCTAAAAACCCCACATTTCAACTAGGTATTATCATTTTTTTTTATTGAGGAATCCAAGTAATCTAGTTAAGATGTCTATAAATAATGGAACTGAGATTTGACCTAATACTGTATGGTTGTGAGTCTACCTTAAGACTTCCTTATCTGAGAAAACAACACAAGAATCAGCACAGAAGTATAAAAATGCAGGAATTGTGCAGAAAAGTTCTCACAGTGTCCGTGACATCATCGAGAGTCAGCAAATTTTATCTTTTGAAAAAGAAAAAATGCTTAGGTAGCTACAGCATCTTACCCTAAGAGAGGAAGGAAGGATGTATATAATTCAGTCCAGTAACAGATAAACCCCAGAATCTCAGGGGCATAATATTTGCACAGATATTTAATTCTTGCTCATAAAAATCTCCTGCAGGTCCGGTGGCTCTCCAGGGCAATCCTGCCCTGAGCTGTGAGCATCTTGAGCCAAAATGTCAGGAGCATCGACAGCATTTAAACCAGGCACCCTCCAGGTAGCTACAGGAAAGAGTACACAGGGAAGCCACACTTGTCTTGATCTGTGCTGTGCACCTTGAGTGACACATGTCACATCTGCTTTCAGTCCCTGGCCAGGTCTGGTAACATGGCCCACCCTAACAGAATTCCGTTTTCCTATGTGTCCAGGAGAGGAGAAACAAAAGTGATTTGCTAAACACAAAGCATTGTTTCTGGCACACAAGGCAATTACATTCAGGTCGTGTGCAAATTTATAAATTTAATAGATAATATCTCAATTTTCATATTGTATATGTTACTACATATGTTATACATAGTATTGTTATGTAAGTTATATTATATTTATATATTAGCATACATAATATAATATAGGCATACATTAATAGTATGTTATATGAATATTATACATACATGCAGTTATATACCATATAAAATATAATATAAAATACATATATAGCATATTTTATATAATGTATAATAATTAATTAATATCTAATAAATAGGAGCAGCAGGAAGCTGAGATAGTTTATACCTTATAGTTTCTGTTTTCTCTGTGGCTGTCCCCAAAATATTATGCATAATTCCATAGAATATTCCATTTAGAATCAAAAATTATTTTAAATTAACAATGGCACATGCCTATGGTTTTGAAAGAGTTGTTGTTGAAATAATAAGTGATCTGCCCAAGGATACTAAAAATTAATTGTGAAGAAATTGAGGGTGTAAATGTACAAATGTATGGCATCAATTTCCCCTTTTATGTGGTCTTTTTCCACCTTTACTCAACAGACAGGAAAAGAGAGGTGGTTTGAGAGTACAGAGCACAGAAGTAATAGAATAAGGCCTTCAAGGAGAGGAAAGGGTGAGCTAGTGCAGATAAAAAGGGTGGGTCAAGGCAGTGTAGATATTGAAATAAAGGGAGAAAAATAAACAAACAATTAACCAAAATAAACTCCAGATATACAGTGACCATATAAGATGAAAGGACAGGGGCCACAGCTAGAAAATAAAGAAACAGTTTGGGATCTGAAAACAAGGACATGCCAAGTGTTGTGAGGTCCAGAGAGGATTCATGGTAATGGAATGTGGACAGGAAATGTAAACATTTGTTTGTCTCAAGAAAAGGACAAGTTTGAAAATGGGTATAGGAAACTCAGAAAGTTCTTAAACTACTTCTGACTGGAAGGTAAGGGATAAAGATGAAAACAGACGTCCCACATATTAGAAGACCACAAGGCAAATGGTTTCCTTACAGAGGGCGTATAGGAAGCCAGCAGGGTCACAAGAGTGATCAAATTGAGAACCCTGTTTTAGAAATCATGCTAGAAAGTTCTGGGGGGAGAAATATCAGTGTGGGAAAGCAAGCCTAGAAGAGCTGAGCTGACATGGAGGACGAGATTATGGATAACTCGGGGGATTCTATTTGGAACAACCCAGCAAGGACAGGGAGGTAGGCTGGGGATGCCAGGACCTCACTTCAGTGTCCTAGGGCTTCTGATCCTCAGACCCTTGAAAAGTCTCAATGGTGTTTTCATTTGGTCAGGGCTCATCCCTAAGATTCCTAGAAACTAAGAAAAGCCAGGTCCTTCCTCTTTTAGCCCCTAATGGGATACGTAGTAGCAGGAATGGCACTGACATCTCTGAGGCCATAACCAGGGAGGGAGTCAGGGAGGGAAAATATAGAGTCACCACTGGCACTGGATTGATGTCATGAAGAGAGCTAGACAGCAGAACATCAGTCTAAACTAAGGAAAGTTTAGAACAGATGACCTAAAATAAACAGAAATCAAAAGCCAAATACCACAGAGAAATCCAGGCCCTCTGCTCTTTCCACGGCAGTGGCTGTCTCTCATAGTAACAATCTGTGAAGACAATTGATGCTGTATTACATGGCAGAAGAAAGGTTAGTGGCCTTCTTACCCATGCAGGCTTCTAGCTGGGCTGAGCCTTGCCCACAGGCTGCCACAAGCAGGCCCGAGGCATTAGAAACAGGAGCAGGGAAGAGAACGGTAGTAAAACAAAAGGAATGGAGCAGAGAGAGAAAAGGAGGGGAAGGACATGAACATAAAATGAAATGAAGGTAGGAGTGAAACATTATTGCAACCTACGTCCAGTGACCTGGGCCCATGGCCTTTCCTAAGGCCAGTGGAAATAAAATTAACCATATGCATACTGCAATTTTGTAGCCTTAAAACCATTAAATTGATAAATAAATCTGATGAAGTATTTCTAGAAAAAGAAGGTGAGGAGAAAAGAGATTGAAGGTTGTACAAAAGAGAGTAAGTGAGTCCTGACCACAGTCCTGTCTGTGGTCAGGACTACTGGTATAGTTGAATACTGTGTACAACACACAGAGGTGTGGTTGCAGGGATGGCTCCCTAGAAGCAGAGCCTGAGGCAGGGATTCTGGAGCACATGCTCTATTGAGGGTGTGCTCCTTAGGGAAAACTTACAAACAAGTGAGGGAAGCGTGATGGGGCAGGAGAAAGAGCCAAGGAAGTGGTCTATTTGTGTTCTATTTCATGGTGGGGAGGCCTGTGGAGCACAAAGTACACAACCTTTTATATCCAATTTGTAGCAAGAGTGTAGGCATTTTGAGACCCCATGTGAGCCACAGATTGGCTGTGAGCTTCTCCTGAGATAGAGCATAGCCTTGCAAGGCACATGGCTTCTGTCAGCTGAGGCAACTTTTCAGAGAAGGGTCTGCTGTGAAACTCCAACATCTGTTATTGTCAGGTTTATGACCCAGCTTGGCTAAGCTATAGTCCCCAGTTATTCAATCAAACTCTAAATGCTGCTGTGAAGGCATTTTGTAGATGTGATTTAAATGTATAATCAATTTACTCATGGTAAAGAAGATAATCCTAGATAATCTAGGTGGGCCTGAGTCATTATGTTGTTAGAAGCCTATGGACAGCAGCTTCAGCCCACACCTGAGAGTTCCACTTGACCTTGATGGAAGAATCCTGTCCTATGGATTCTTCCTTAGGAAGCTCTCACAATCATGTAAGCTAATATCTTACAAGAATTAAGGAATTCTTTCTCTTTTTCTCTCATTAACCTCTTTGCCCCTGCTCTTCCCCTCCCTCTCCTGGTCCGGGTCCTTCTCTTCTCTTCTGGTTCTCTTTCTCTGTGGAACCCTGAATAAGCCAACATGTGAAGCAGCTTTAGCTGAGTATCCTGCCTGGCTCTCTACCATGCTGTGTATTGAGCCACCAAGACAAAGAAGCAAGGGAGAGGTGAAATCTTGCCACCTTAGTATTTGCTGAGTAATGGGCCACCACAGCAAGAAGCATGATTGCCAATGAGAAAATAATGAACTTTTCTTCTTGCAAAAACAGCTTCTGCTCACTTTTGAGTCATACGCTTAAAAGGGACGAAGGGGCCCGTTTTTCTTTTTAAATTCCCTGCCTAAAGACTGACAGATACTACCAGGACACCTAACCGTTTAAACCTGAACCCAAAGCAGTGCTTATTTGCAGCTTGCTTTATATTATCCAGTTGGGCAACAGGGGAGGTAGTAATTTCCTAGTATCATTACAATCGTAGCAAAAAGCAGTAATGCCTTTGTGGTTCTCAATCTGTTTCCTTCATGTTCTATACCTGTTAATGTATGTAAACAGACATTGCCACAAGTAATGCAAGATAATGTGACTTATTTTTCTGCTAGAGACCTAGAACAGATGATTCAAAGCTGAAAAGTTCAATTCATCTTCTGGGAAAGAAAAAAAAGCATATTTTCTGGAGCATCCTTGTGAAACCTGAGAACACAGCTGGATGCCTAATGGTATTAGATGCAGTGCAAAGCAGGGTCAAGAAAGACATCCCTGCCCTCTGAACCCCTGTCAACACTGACCAACAGCACAGCACAGCTAAGCCACAGGGCATGCAGCCAAGCGGAAGGGCAGGAGCAGAAGAAATGAAAAAGAAGTGAAAGAAAAGGTAGGATTAAGGGAGAGAGACGGTCTTCACACTGTACAGTAAGACTAAACAAAACTAGACAGAAATCATTTTGTTGCTTCTAATTGGCCAATAAAATATCTTTAAAATATAGAATTTTAGAGAAAAAAGGGAAAAACCATGGTATATTTCAATGTCTGAGGGTTGGAAAAACAGTATACGGAAGGATAGTGAGCAGCAGTGTAGAACTCAAGTGAACAGCAGAATCCAGAAAATTCAAATTCTCAGGAGTTTAATCTTTAATATGAAACCAAAGGAATTTGGACACTCAAACTCCCTGCACACCATTTTCCAAATTTATAAGGAAGGTGAATAGCAGTGTTTACGGTGTGTGCTGCTCTGCTGAGGAGAGGGGCTGAATCCGTGGAGCAGGGAACACAGAAGCTAGACTCTGACCCAAGCCTGGTCAGAGTCAAGAGCATTCTCTAGAAAGCTACCATCGGTGTCTCTGCATGTTCCAGCTTGTTGCCTGGGCCTTAGCTTGTACAACTCCTTCCCTTTTAAATACCTCACAGCTTCACTGACCAACTAGTCACATGTCACCGTCATTCAATCTTTTCTGTGGTAATTACAAAGCAGAGCAGAGAGAGAGAGAGAGAACAGCCACTGCTCTTATCCGGAGCTCATCAAGTCTGAAAGGAGAGAGCAATGCAGCCACAAGAGCACAGCATCTGCAGGAAGAGCCAGCACAGCCTTTGTTATAGTCTATGATTCTTTTTACTTTCAGGTCACTTAACCATGTATTCTTTTATAATAGCCTCTTTAGCTTTTTACACCCTTAGAACTTAAGCACATAAGATGCAAGATGTATTTAACCACTTTACTGGTTTGAATACCTAGAATGGACAGCTAAGGTCAGTCATCATTTCATGTAGAAACTCCTCCAGTGATAAAGGCAGAAGGTAAAACTTGGACAACCCAAACTACAATGAGCAAATGGGGACTTCAGATGTGATTTGTTGGGTGGGGCTGGCCCTTCTTTCGCTATTCCTACCTCTCTGCAGAACTGAGAGACGTGGATCATTCTAACCCATCTCCATCAGTATCTCTGCATTGCTTAAAATATGCCTCTGTAAAAAATTATTCTGACTCTTAGAGGACCTGGTATTGACAAGATGCAATTTGCAAACTGTCCCAGAAATAAAAAAAAATATATGACGGAGAAAAGGTATAGTCCATCAGAAAGTCAGTCAGGGCACCAGGGGAGAGGCTAACTATACAAAGCACAGTAGCCAGACCATAGATAAAAAAGAATTGACCCACAGCCTGCAGAAACCAACACAGAAAACCAACTCATTATCCACGATGCTGTGAGTTACACTTCTAGAAGGCACACTGATATATCCAGTGACATATTCAGGAATGTAAACAATAACTTCAGTGACAATCAACCCAAAAACAAAACAAAATGTCAGCCAATTAGCTTTTCTAATTCCTGAACCTGCTTCCAACTTAGCAAAAAACAGACATCCAGATGATGCTCCTTGAACCAATCCCATAGAATGCCCCCTTCTATAACAGTTAGCTGCTTACAGCCTCCCTGTGCCATTAGCCTCCAATCTTGGGGTACCCAAAGATTTCCCTTTGTTCTAATATAAAGTTTCCCACTCCTCTGCCTGCATTGGAGTCTGCCAAAATGAAAGTAATGGTGGCTGACTCCCTTGCTATAGCAAGCCCTAAATAAATACCCTCTGCATATTCTCATTTTGTTGGCCTTTTTTTATTTCTACACAGTTATGTTGCACAGGCCATGTACTGAATGGCTAAAGGGGAACCATTAAAATCATACTCTAAGGCCTTAGCTACACAGTGCCTACTTAAATGACATTGAACTTAATTTTCCAAGGCCCCTGGACTTAATTCTCAACATAACTATTCCTTATGCAAGAGTGCACAGACACAAACAAAACTCCTATGCAAAACAGCATATCACATAAATAAGTGACATAGCTGATACAGGGAATATGAGGAACCAGAGGGTTTATGCCTTGTCTAAAGGGGCAACTAGTAATTTCAGCCAGTTTTGTTGCAGATAGTACAGAAAGCAGTGTGCTGGAGCTGGCTCATACCAGTTTGCAATAGCAGATTGTGCACCTCTTCCCACCTCAGCAATTTCACATCAACAGCTTAAAATCAATCACAATTGGTGGCATTTACAACACAGGAATTAACTAATACTACAACTCAAGACCTTTTTCTTTTTAAAGCAGCCTGAATGTTAGACATCTACCCAAATATCATTGAATATAGGCTGAGTGTTCCAGATCCTCACTATTTCAAAGGAAACAGAAATTTGGGTCTTTGTGAACACTAAATTTTTTAATGTTGGTAAAGCAAACAACGTTAAAATACTGTGTTAGCAAAATAAAATATCATTGTGGCCCACTGCTTATAATGTCTCCCTTATGCCAATGATCATATCCTTGTCTATGGCTTCAGGTCTCTAATTTAAACTTATAAAATTGAGTGACAGAGTCTTGAAGGCATCTGAGTACATTTATTAATATGTCTCTACTAATTAACATTTATCACAGGTGGTTTTTATAACATTTGAGAAAGTGAACACATTTATTAAATTCTAAGGAGTCATTATGGATATATTTAGGTTTTAGATCATGAATTTTAAATCATTATAAATAGGATCAAACACATCTTTATTAACCAAAATGGCCACCATTACAATCAACACATTATTGCCAATGAGAAATAAGTTTGTTTCTACATATAGTATGAAAATCTGTGCATTGGGATTCAACAAACTTTGGAAAGTATTTTCTGCATTCTGCTGGTTGCAGAAGTGTTTCCCCTGCAAAAAGCTGTTGAGATCCTTGAAGAAATGGTATTTGGTTGTTGAGAGGTTAAGTGAACATGACGAGTGAGGCAACACTTGGTAGCCAGTTTGTTCAACTTGTGAAGTGTTGGTCGTGCAACGTGCAACCAGGCATTGTTGTGGAGAAGAATTAGGCCCTTTCTGTTGACCCATGCTGGCTTACAGGCATTGCAGTTCTTGGTGCATCATGGCAATTTGTTGAGCAGCCTTCTCAAATGTAATGGTTTCACCAGGATTCAGAAAGATGCAGTGGATCAGACTCCAACAGACCCCACCAACAGCAACCGTCAACTTTTCAAATTTGGCTTTGGGAAGTGCTTTGAAGGTTCTTCTCAGTATAACTACTGAGCTGGTCGTCATATATAATCCACTTTTCCTTGCACATCACAATCCAATGTTGTGTAGAATGAGAGAAGATAACCATTGAAAACAACTATTGTACTGATTTTCAGTTGGCTTACAAGGCACCCACTTATTAAGCTATTAAACCTTTCCAATTTGCTTCAAATGCCGCATGACTGTAGAACAGTCAAGTTCTTCAGCAACTCCTCATGAAGCTATCAGTTATAGTTGTTCAATGATTGCTCTCAATTGGTCATTGTCAACTTCCATGGCCCCACTACACTCCTCATCTTGGGCTCTCATCTCCTTTGCAAAACTTCTTGATCCCCCACTGCATGGTATGTTTGTTAGCAGTTCCTGAACCAAATTGTGATTTTGCCAGTTGGTTCCACTGCTTTACTACCCATTTTGTCTCAAATAAGAAAATTGCTTGAATTTGACTTTTGTCTAATATCATTCCCATAGTCTAAGATAAATATAAAGGCTCGGCACCCATAGCTCAGTGAGTAGGGTGCCAGCTACGTACACTGAGAATGGTGGGTTCGAACCCAGCCTGCTAAATAATAATTACAACTGCAACTAAAAAATAGTCTGGCATTGTGGTGGGCACCTGTAGTCTCAGCTACTTGGGAGGCTGAGGCAAGAGAATTGCTTATGCCCAAGAGTCTGAGGTTGCTGTGAGCTGTGAGGCCCTGGCACTCTACCGAGGGTGACATAGTAAGACTCTGTCTAAAAATAAATAAATAAATAAAATGATAATATAAATATAAAATAAACAGCAAGTAATAAGACATTACCAAAGAAATAAAGTGAAAAATGCACATCGAAATGATTTATCACATAACCACATTATTAAGAATGTATTCCAGTATCAAACAGCAAATTTCAACAATACAAAAACCTCAATTACTTTTGGACCAAAATGTAAAAAATGAGTCAGTTTTAAAGCTAAATAAAAAAACTTCCATCTGCTAAACCTAAATAATTCATGAATATTAGGGACATTGCCCTTTCTTAAATAATAAAACACCTTGTAAAGAAATTGAAAGAGATGAAATTTACTGAAATATATTTGTGTGTAAACATATATCCACATTTACTGAAATATATAGAGGTGTGTAAACATGTATCTACATAAATAAAGAAGTAAAAAACAATACCTAGAAAATAGGATGTCACTTGTATTTGTAGCAAGGATAGGCAAAAAGTGAAACCTTATAATCAATTTTACTTTAATCAGAGGAATTTAATAACTACTGAGCTGATGTTTAACACAAGGATACTGTTGAATCTGGTTGATGTCCGAGAGTTTGGCATCAGAGGAGATAAACATCTGATCCCTCAAAGATCCCTTGATGTCCCTGTTAGAGATACTTGGTTTAATCTTCCTCCTCATCTTTTGAGTATGTGCCCAAATCATGGCAACCATCCATTATAACAATAACAAATGGTCGCTAAAGTTTCAGATAGTTTATTTTGCATTTCCAGTTTTAACTTTCTGCAAACATTCATAATGATAATTTATCTTACCTAGGCTTAGAGATTGTTATCAGACTTTGCATTGTAACATAGGCAGGTTATAAAGATAAGAAAATCTCCTCCACTTAATCACTGCTGTGCTGAAATATGAGGGTGACATTTAGTTCTGAATCTACAATGTAATAGGATCCATAATCCTTTGGTTTCTGCTCTTCAGCGACTTGTTCTCTAATGAGATAGGAGTTTATAAAGTTTAATAAATTTTTTTAAGAGCAAGAAACCATCTACAGAGATGTCGAAAATAAGTGACATTTTAGAGACTGAAATTTAATTGTGCGGGCTTCTAGCTCCACAGTCTCTTTTCATCTACAGTTCTTTGAAATGTAGACTAAATGTTTTTTATGCTTCTTTGTTTATGATATAGATGAAAATTTCAACAGCCAGGTAGCATCATAATCTACCTTGCATACCCTTCTAAATTTTCTATCTTCATTGCCAGCTGAACAGTGTCCTCATCAACTTTGCAATGAAAAATAGTCCAGGATAGAACCGATTATCTTTTTATATTAGTTATCCTGTTAAAATGATCTGAAAATCACCTTGACTCTGTTTTTCCTTCATTAGTGTCCCACACTCTAAAACAAAGATGACACTGAATTTCCAATTTTTAAGATGCCAATGTAATTTAACAGATGAATATTCTAGTCCTCATTAATATTCTGAATGCATAACTGCTCTAATAAGCAATTTACAGTAATGCTGAGGCAGACAGGAGGAGGAAAAAAAAGATCTTAGTATATTGGGTACGTTGAAATGAGCAGGTTATCAACAAGTAGAGGTTTTTACATAAGGCACTTATAGAGCTATTTGGAAAATATTCATCCTCAGGATTCATTCATGGAAAACAAGCACTGCTGGGATTCTCATGACATTGAAAACTTAAGTGAAAAACAAACAAACGAACAAAAATTACCTCATTCCAAAATTGGGGAGTCAGGACAGTGAGAAAGAGCCAGCAACAAACAAATGAAAGTACTAAGAAGGCGTAGCCAGTTAGACAGCATGAAGTTGTAGAGGCTGAGAATGAGCACTACTCATGAAGACCATGAAAAGATGGCTGCTGATCCAGTAAGGTGTGGACTATGACTTAACCACCAGACCGATAATCGGGAGGGCAATGGCAAATTTGATAAGAGTAGATTCAACGGGTGAATGATAGGTGAAAGTCTAAATGGAGTGAGTCTAAGAAAGAATAAGAGAAGAGGAATTAGAAATAGCAAATATATGCAAATATTCAGAAGTCTTTCTGACAAAGAGGAGTGGGAAAAAATAAAGATGATAGCCATAAGAGAGACTAAGGTCAAAACAGGGTTTGCTTCAGATAGTGGAAAGAATAGCCTATTCGCGAACAGTTTATGATCCAATAGAGAGGGAGAACTGATGATGAATGAGAGAAGAGAAAATTAGCATAAACATGTCCTGGGGTAAATGAGAAGGAATGGGATCTAGTGAACAAATGGAAGTGTTTGTCTTAAGCAGAAGAAGAGTCAATTCATTCATACTAACTGGTGAGAAGTCATCATTACTGGGCACAAAGACAAGTGTGTAGTTACTCATGGAGGTGTGGACGTTTGTGTTTGTGTTTGCTTCTATTGTATCATTGAAATAGGAAGCAAGGCCATCAACTGATATTTAGGAGAGTAAAGGTATTGGAGGCTTAAGAATATGACACCATGTTGTCATCCAAAATAGTAGGAGCATGAGAGAAATAAGAAAATATATTAGGATTGCAGAGTGACACTAGGGGCTAATTTGAGGGTAACAGTTATGAATTTAATTTCATTGTATTCATGAGTTTCTCTGACTGTGTTTAGTTATTAGGATTAATATACAAAATAGATGGAGTATTGAATTTAACCAAGGCTGGGGTTTTGCTAGACAACTATGATAAATACAGACACGTGCTAGAAAATCAAGAACTTGGGAACATATGCAAGAGATACTTACAATGATGAACCATAAAATTTAAACTAGGTAATGGGGATAGTGAGATCATGATGGGGTTAGGGATAGTGAAAATCTTATAAGAACAATGGGTTGTCGGTCCTGGCAATTAAAAGATGGTAGGATCTGGGATACTCTAGACAGCGGTTCTCAACTTTCCTAATGCCGTGACCCTTTAATACAGTTCCTCATGTTGTGGTCACCCCCAACCATAAAATTATTTTCATTGCTATTTCATAACTGTAATTTTGCTACTGTTATGAATTTTAATGTAAATATCTGATATGCAGGATGGTCTTTGGCAACCCCTGTGAAAGGATTGCTTGATCCCCAAAGGGATCATGACCCACAGGATGAGAACAGCTGCTTTAGAGGTTAACTGGAACTAGAATGTGCTTGAAAGGGATAACTATGGAAATGAATAGCGGGAATATAAGGGGGACACAAGATTACTGGAAGTGAGGTGAGCCAGTGACTAACATTCCAGAATGTTGGAAAGATATGTTCATGGAAATTGACATTTCCATGAGCTATGTTAGGAGTAGCATTGGAAAGGTTAGTAATTGAGGTGCTAAAATTTAAAGAGAGAGTGTGGTATTATAGGGGGAGGTGTCAGCAAATGACTACAAGGCAGGATATTCTGATAAAATACTGTTCACAGGTGATAATTCCTGTTTGGAAGTGGTAGAACAAGAGAACTCTCAACCCACATACCTTATATTAAGGGGAAGGTGAGAGATAACATGATACCATTTGACAGGGCTAGCTACAAGGGAGGTAGAAACCTTAGGAGGGAGTCAACCAAATTCAAGTTGTATTTAGAGAGGATGTTGAGAAAATTAAGAATTTTTCTGGAGACTGACTATGAATGCTTGAAGGCATGGTAGGAATGCTTCAGGAGTTTTGGAGAGGTTGATAAGGATGATGGGAGGCAATACCACAAGGAGACAAAATTTCAGGGGAGGGAGGAGGAAGGGCATGGAGATTCTGGGCTTCTAGAAGTTGGTGTTTGAGTCAGTCAAAGGGATACGTAGCATGATGAGATTAGCAGTGGCAATCATGAATGATGCTGAAGGAAGGGAAGGTGATGAAAATTCAGGGCCCTAGATCCATTCTTGGCCTTTGCCACTTGAAGCATGGAGATGAAGGGGGCTGTGATCTTATCCCACATGTCTAGAGTTGGGCACTCCCTTTACACCAGAAATATTAGCACCTCTAGGGCATACTTTTCATGGCTTGTTGAGGCACTCTCTGCTCTTGGCTATTATGACCCATGCACCTTGTTTCATTTCTTCTTTCCTGAGAGTTGGCTTTCATTCTCTTTCACTGGCACCACTTTTGATTTAACCTCTAAATGTTAGAGGGCTCTGTGCTTATCTCTTTTATTCTATCCATGCTATCTCCATCTAGGCTTTCTCCCCAGGAAAATGAACCTAGTTCCATGGTTTAAATATCATTTACATGGCTTGGTGCCCATAGTTCAGTGAGTAGGGCACTGACCACATACACCAATGCTGGCAGATTTGAGCCTGGCCCAGACCTGCTAAACAATAATGACAACTGCAAGCAAAAAAAAAAAAAAAAAAAAAATAGCCAGGCATTATCGTGGATACCTGTAGTCCCACCTACTTGGGAGGCTGAGGCAAGAGAATCACTTAAGCCCAAGAGTTTGAGGTTGCTGTGAGCTGTGATGCCATGGCACTCTACCCAGGGTGACATAATGAGACTCTGTCTCAAAAATAAAAAATAAATAAATAAATAAATATCATGCACAGACTAGGTCTTTATGACTCCTAAGTCTTTATCTCCATCCTGAACTTCTTTCCTGAGCTACATTTTTACATTGATTTACTTGTTCATCTTAGATGTCTAAGATGTCTAAGCTTCTCAAATGTAAAATGTCTAGAGCAAAACTTTTGATTCACCCTCCCTTTCTCAGCCCACAATCTTCCTAATTTTATCCAGTGGTTTAGATCAAGAAGCCAAAGGTCATCCTTGATTCTTCTCTTTTTTCCAATCCCCAGATCAAAAACTCCTGGAAATATGATTAGTTCTACCATCAAATTATATTGCAAATCTAGCCACTCCCGCCAACTCTCCACTAACACCATAGTCAGGATTCAATCATAGGAGACATACCAGCATGAGTGTGTGTGTGTGTGTGTGTGTGTGTAGTCTATGGCAGTGACTTACATGTAGTCTATGACTTACTCAATTGAGAGAGAGAGAGTTAAACAGTCTCCTGAAAGCTGTTGTCATTGCATCTGCCTTAGGAGCTTAAAGTCTGCAGCACAGGTAATACATGGGAAAAGAATGTGGATGTAAAGTGGGGAAACATGGAGGAAACCAAAAGATGAACTGAACCATGTCTGTTCCCACTGCCTCCCATGGCTCAGGCATCCTGAAGGAGAAGCTGGTCCCTCATTACAGAGACTACACACTTGGCCCACAGGTCAGAAACGTTGAAGGAAAACCCAGAGAAAGTTCCAGCAATTGCAAGACTGATCACTGCCCCATGCTACCCAGGCTATCCAGCATGTGAGCTGCAGGAGCATCTGCCTTAAGCTACTGAATATAAAAGACAAAATGTCACATCTCAATTTTACATTTATAAAATCCTTTTATGGCTCACCCTGACTAGAAACATATGGGGAAGAGAGTTCTGGGTAAGTTTGTTCAGCTTAGTCAAGGTGGCACATTACAAAGCCACCATAGCATGTACCTTACCAATTTGGCATCTATACACACCTCTTCAAAACATAGCTGTTAAAAGGCCATGAAAGCTATGTTAAATAGTTCAATGAAAATATGTCAGATTGTATATAAAGTCAGCACATTGTGCCCCATGATTGCACCAATGTACACAATTATGATTTAATAAAAATTAAATAAAAACATAGCTGTACTAATTTACAAATAAAGACAATAACAAAATCACATTTCCACCTAACATGAAGCAGTTACCCTATGTAACAATGGAAATGTGCTAACTCCTTCTTCCAAACACACAACATCCCCCTTTGTCTTTGTGTGATGTTCATTCTTCTGGTTATTTAGAGTCCTATAAAACAAAAATCTTGAGTATAAAATAAATTTATATTGTATTAGATAGTAGTGAAGTGGAAGAGAGGAAGAAAATAAGAATGCTGTGTGTGTGCCTAATATGCACATAAACATATCAAACTAGGGAAGAAATACTCATAACTACTACTGTATGTGGTCAGATTTTTATAAATAGTATTTAAAACTCCACTGCACCTTCCACATTTCCTTTACCCTTGGCAAGCACCTCACCTTGTCCTGCTTCCTTGCCTGTATTGGGCATCTATTGCAATGTGACAAAATACCCCCAAATACCAATAAACATTTAAAAAACCTAGTTTTTGTGAGTCAGAATCTGGGAGTGGCCTAATTGTGTGATTCTGGCTCAGGGGCTCCTGTGACATCAGCCAGGGTTGCAGTAATCCGAAAGCTTGACTGGATCCATCTCAGTCCATTTGTGTTACATAAAGAATACAACATTTGTATGGCAAAGATGTTAACTCGGCTCATGGTCCTTCAGGCTGTGCAAAAAGTATCATGCCAGCATATGCTTCTGGTGAGGGTCTCAGTCTGCTTGTACTCATAGCAGAAAACAAACAGAAGTGGCTTGTGCAGAGATCACATAGCAAGAGAACGGGAGTGAGAGAATGGGGGGAGAGGTGCCAGATTCTTTCAAACAATCAGCTTGCCTGGGAACTAATAGAGTAAGAACTCACTCATTATGATGAACACAGCACCAAGTCATTCCTGAGGAAACTACCCCTATAACCCAAACACCTCCTACTGGCCCCACCTCCATCACTGGGGATCAGACTTCAACATGAGGTGTGGAGGGTCAAATATTCTTGATTCCAAGAAGGCTTATTCCTATGGCTGTCACTGGAGAGCAGATAGTCCTTGTGTAATGTTGGACAGAGGCCTTGGTTTCTCACCACATGGGGTGTCCTTAAAGCGTGCCATCTCTCCTCCCCCAGAGACTGAACAAGGAGAACCCAACTTATTAAATCTTCTCCACACTCAAAGGAAGGGGGACAAAGTTCCACCTCTTGGAAGGAGGAATGTCTTAGAATATTTCAAAAGCACTGTGGTCTTCATGATTAGTTCACATAGATTATTTTAAGAGCTTTCATATTGTTCTTTCTGATCTTGTAAGAAAACTGAAGTTCCATTTATACCCAACAACCAAAGTAATTATTTAAAATGCAAATCAAATCATTTGCTTCCCTGATTGAAACTTTGCTATGGCTTCCCATTACACACAGAATGAAATCCAAATGACTACCAATCTAGCGGGTTTATGAGCTGTCATCTTATGAGCTGACATCTTCAATTCCTACCAATTTCACTCTCATTCTCTAAACTCTAGCTCAGAGTTTCTCAACCTCAACATTACTATTATTATATTTGACCAGCCAATTCTATCTTCTGGAAGTCTTTCTTGTACATCAGAAGACGTCTGGCAGCCTCCCCTGCTCTACCCACTATGTGCTGGCCGCATCTCCTCTGTTCTGACAATCAAGAATTTCTCCATAACATTCTGCTAAATGACCCTTGAGGGTAAACTCAGCCTTTCTTGAGAAACACTATTCTAGCTGTACAGGCCATCTCTATGTCCCTGGAACACGACCATCTTCTTTATCATATAGTTTACTATTTTAACTTGATTGCACATTAAATGTTTATTGTCTGTCTCCTCATTTCTGACTAAAAATATCATGAGAATACGAATTTATCTCTCTTGTTCATTCTGGCATCTCCAGTGCCTAGAATTGTGCTTGTTACATACTAAAATTGCAGTGAATGTCCCTGCCTTCTCTTCATCTATTCAATTTTCTTTTTTACTTGAAAAACCCAACTAAAGAGCACCCTCTCACAGGGATGGAGAACCTGTGCCTTTCTGGATCCTTGAGTGTGGCCTTTTGACTCAATCCAAATTTTACAGAATGAATCCTTTTAATAAAGTTAAGACAAGGCCCATTTTCTTGGGAATCTGTACCCAGATGCCTCAAGAAAACATTTCTTACATTAACATTCAATATACATTTTATTTTACCCTGCTTACATATATATACGTTCTCTTCTGGCCTATAAGCAACTTATACCTGTACCCTGGCAATGAGTTTTTTTTTAAAGACTGAAATGATTTACTCTAATACACAAATACTCATGTGTACCTGCAATTATGGTTAACAGAATATTCCAATTTGAAAATCAAAACCACAAAGGAAGAGAAAGTAAATGTGTTGCCTATAAGATTAATATACTTTCAGTAGCACCTGTAGCTCAGTAGTTAAGGTGCCAGCCACATACGCCAAGCCTGAAGGGTTTGAACCTGGCCCGGGCCAGCTCAACAATGACAACAGCAACAAAAAAACAGCCAGTATTGTGGTGGGTGCCTATAGTCCCAGCTACTTGGGAGTCTGAGGCAAGACAATCGCTTAAGCCCAAGAGTTTGAGGTTGCTGTGAGCTGTGACACCAACATTCTACCATGGCACTCTACAAAAGGCAACATAGTGAGATTCTGTCTCAAAAAAATTTTTTAAAAAGACTAGTATACTTTCATTACTAGGCATAAAATTAGACGGTGAGCTTCCTGGTATTCAGGACAAAAAAAGAGAGACAATAAAAATTTATATAAAAATGTATCAAAAAGTTTTCTTACTATTTCAGAGAAATATTTTTCCAAGATTAAATTCAAAATTGCATTTCTAATATGTAGAAATCTACATGAGGAGACAGTCCTCTAATTAGGATTTAGAATATATACCAAAACATTTTCTATAAGGCTCTCTGGTAGGCTAAATAATGATTCCCCAAGGACATTTACTGCCTAAAATCCCTGGAAAAGATGATTATTTCCTTCTATGGCAAAATGGTAAATATTACCTTATATGCCAAAAAGTGTGATTCATAATCTAGAGATGGGACTCTATACCTGGATTATTGAGTAGGCCCTAAAAGTAATCACAAGTGTCCTTATAGAGGACAAGCAGAGAGTATGTTACTACAGAGAAAAAGATGATGTGCAGAAGAGAAAAAGGCTTTGAAAATGCTGCAATGCTGGCTTCAAGACCAAGTGTCCATAAACCAAGTAGTGAGAGAAATGGAGCTCCTGAAGCAGGACGACAAGGAAAAGGATTCTCCCCTAGAGCCACCTAAGGACACAGTCCTGTAGACACTCTGACTTTAGCCCAGTTATCCTGAAGTCTCAATTCTGACTTCCAGAACCTTAGGGGAATAAATGGTGCACTTTTAAACCACTACATTTGTATTAATTCATTACATAAACCACGGGAAACTAATACAGACTGTTAATTTTAATGACTATTATATAATCTAATAATAAAAGCTAATACCAAAGTACAACTTTGTATGTAAGCAATTTTAGAGTGAATATCATTTTGTAGAAGGTTAAGTAATATCGCCAAATTACAAAAGAAATGCAAACACAAGCCTTATAACCTAGAAATGAGAATTAATGTGTCTTTGAGAGTACTTCCTTTTTATATAGATTTGGGGTAGAAGAAGCTATTTATTCAAGTGAAATTAAATGAAGAATAGAAAGTATAACTGACAAGCCTTAATCACAATGAATTAAACAATACTATAACACTGTAAATAAAACCTATACCCCATGGAGAGTCCCCATGCACCAGGGGTGGCAGGTTGGAACCTAGCCCCTACCTGCTAAACAAAATAAATAAATAAATAAATAAAAAACAAAACCTGTCTTAAGAAAAAAAAACTCACCCATTTTATTAGAAAGAATTGGGGAGTTACCTGACTTCAAGCATAAGGTTTTCATAATGTCATTGGGATTCTCTTTTCACCTTTCAACCTACTTTCCTAAAAAATGCCTATTACAAAATTAAATGCAGAATATAAAAGTCCTGATAATACATGTACAAAAATTTGGCCATCAGGACAGTTATTCTACAGTTATTCTCAATTTACAGCTGAGACTAATAAAGTAGTCCTGTTTATTGATCTTGTTGTTCCATTAAGCAGAAATGCCCCCTAGGACAGTTACAGAGCAAAGAGAAACCAGACCAACCATGCAAACAAATGAGGGACATGTAAATAAAACTTGTCATCCCAGCATCTGGACACAACAATTAAAGATCTTGAGACTTGGAGATTTAGACTTCGCTGGCATCATTTTGGCAAAGGTGTTTCTGTATGCTTGTCACATACTTCAAAGATATTGCCTTCTGATATTAAAAGGAAAACTGAATTTTGACAACATATTATGGTATTAAAATAGAAGGTACTGAGAATAAAAATCTAATAATGATAAATGAAATGCCAGGCATAGGAGAAGAATCACGCACTGTTTGACAATAAGGATGCTTGGCCCTGGAGGGATTTGTGCCTGAATCCAAGACCTAGCACTTGCAGTCTGTGCTGCCTTAGGCAACTCATTGGACCTTCCACAGCCTCATTTTTTTTTTGTTATTTTTTTATTTTTTTCTTTTAACAATATTTTTATTAAGTCATAACTGTGTACATTAATTCATTTATGGGGTACAATGTGCTGATTTTATATACAATTTGGAATATTTACATCCAACTGATTAACATAGCCTTCACCTCACTTAATTATTGTGTTAAGACATTTATACTCTACTCTTAATAGATTTGACATGTACCCTTGCAATAATATGCCTCTTCATTTTTCTTTTTTTGAGAGAATACATACTATCTGCTTAGCAATCCTCCTGGAATGTAACAAATGTTTAATACGTGGTTCTTATTAGTGGTCTAAATTTTTAGTGGTTAATATTAATAGATACAATATTCTTATCTCTAAAAAATAAGAAATTAGAGTATATGATATCAAAATTTCCCTGAAACATTAACGTTTGTTGTCTCTGCAACTTTACTGGTCTCCAGAGCCTACGTTTCTAAGCAATTAGAAGGTGGTGAAAGATTAGATACAGGTGTGCCTGCTGGGCATACTGAATTGGTGAATGTTCTTGCTTTCCCACCTCAGGTCCTCTGGGAAGTGCAGAGGACCCTGAGAGAGTCTCTTTTGCTAAGGCTCTGCTTCTAGTGATTTACTACATTGTACATCGCTATGCTTGATGATATTTGGTTCTTTTTTCCTTCTAGCACAGGAATGTCTGATTTTCATGATCCTTTTGTGACTGGGTAGCACCATGCCTTTATTTCTGGCCAGTGAATTGTGAGCAAATGTTACATATGTCCATTTGGAATTGGAGTATTTATTTGCTTATGTGAGACTTTCCAGAGTACATTTTTACTATGTGATGGCAAATTTCAAGCTAATGGCTTCTCCATCAGCACATTATTAGAGCAACATGACACCAAGAAAGACTCCCACATGCTTAATACATAAACCTTTGTTATTTTAAGCCACTGATATTTTTGAGGTTTCCCCTAATCATAGTATAATTTATACTATCTTGACCGATACAGAGGTGTATGCTTAGAATTAAGGTGACAGCACAAAAAAATAGCCTAAAGAATGTGCCATTGGCTTCAGGATCAGGTGGCAGGTGGGTAGGAAATTATTCTGAGAAGTTAAAATATGGTATGTTGGTAAAATATTTGGTAGAACTGATGTATATAATAACTTGGAGGGACAGTCATGTACTTAATGAAATTTTAGCAATAGGGAAGAAGTAGAAAACAATGTTATTAATATGTATTTGTTGCTAGTGGCTGTTCAGCAAAGCATCAGAAAAAAGGAAAAGAGCTGAGAAATGAATTGGCCAGGTTTCAAGAAGCAAAGAAAGAGACTAGGAAGTGCCTAGAATTTTAGAAATTTTTAAGTGTAGTAGAAACAATTGGTTCTCAGCTTCTAATATCGAAAGATAAAATTGATAATGACTTTGAATGACCAAAGTTTAAAACTCAGATTTGCCAAAAGAATAAAATCAAGGTGTGGATATTTCACTGTTTAAAAACCTCTGAATGGATTACAGAAGCACCCAGTGAATCATTTCAATTAGAGAACATGACTTAGAAGGGAATAAAAGACTAACAGTGTGACTCTTCCAACAAAGCCTCGTAGGTTCAGAATATCTTAAACCAAATGCAAAGGCAGGGGTATGGAGCTGGGAAAGGAACACACCACACATGAGAGGGAGTCTTGAAAAAATTTTTAGTGTGATTATTGGCAACTAAAATGTAAGTCTTTCCTCTGATCTCCAGATGTACCTAAGTGCTTGCTTGATGGGCCCATTTGGATCTCTGTATTAATCTGGGAAATATAACTTGTAATACTCAAGTCACACTTGACTTCTGCAATTACAAGAGGTCTCAACATGAATTTTATTCACCTTTTGTTACTGGTACATATCATTACAATTTTAATGAAGTTTTTTTCCCTTAAAATGTTTATACATTTTTTGCACCTTCTGTATGTGTGTGTATGAATGTGTGTATGTGTAGATATATATATATATATATATATATAGGAGAGATTTATTACAAGGAACTGGGGAATTGTCTCAGGTAGTTATGGAGGCTGAGAAGTCCCAAGATCTGCCTTCAGAAAACTGGAGACTTGGGAGACAAGTGATGGTATATTTCTAGTTGAAGTATAAATTCCTGAGAACCAAGATGATGTAAGTTCTAGTCTGAGGCCAAATCTGAAGGCAGGAAAAGATCACTGTCCCAGTTCAAAGACAGAGAGAAAAAATTCTCTCTTGCTCAGTCTTTTTGTTCTGTTTTGGCCTACCCACATAGGAGAGGGCAATATGCTTTCCTTAGTTACCAATTCAAATGTTAATCTCATCTAGAAACACCTTCACAGGCATACCAGAAAAATATCTGGGCACTCCTCACCCAAGCAAGTTGGTATATAAAATTAACCAATATCTAATATCTAGTATCATCTAGTACCATAGAGTGGTATCCTAAAGAAATATCTTTCACTCACTTTCTAATTGGCATCTCTACCAGCCTTCCTAATCTAGTAAAAAGCCAAAATCAATTATAATAATAAGTAGAAAAATCTTGGAATCCTCATGAGTTTTATTTTCCTTCACATCACAGATTCAAACATCAGGATGTTTCTTCGGATCCACAGCCAAATGGAGAACCACTTTGACTACCTTCCTTCATACCCGCTGCTAAGCCCCAGTCTAAGTCACAAGCATCCCCACCTTGATTGTCACAATAGCCCCTTCGCTGGTCTCCCTGACTCTTTTCTTGGCCCACTACTGTCTTTTTTCCCCTACTGGAATGACGGTGATATTTCAAAAACATAAACAAGTTGTATATTGCACCCCTGAATAAAACCCTACAATGGAGACTTTAAGTCTTTTGTATTAACCTGGGTGGAGTTGTAGAACATTCTTCTTAGTAAAGTATCACAAGAGTGGAAAAGCAAGCATGCAGTGTATGCAATACTAATGTGAAACCAGTAGATTAACACAGTGACATTAGAGAAAAACACAATTAAATTCAATGGAGGGAGGGGAAGGAGGGGGGAGGATTGGTAAGCTCTCACCTAAGGTGCACAATGTAAGGCGTATCAATATGGACTGTGCTTAAAGTACACATATATTTTTACATTTCTATCTCAGAGTTTCTGCAATTACATTTCTCTCCTGTCTATAACCTGTTACTCACCTTTCATTTTAGATCTCAGGTCAAACATTACCTTCATAATTACATCTTTCCAGGCTATATTAGCTGCCTCTGTCCATCTTCTTACCTCAACTCAGTCTCTATTCCTTAAATAAAGTTTCTCCATAGAAAATATCACTATAGGAAATTATATTTATTATAGTTTATTTTATGTTAATAGACTGTCTCTATTCACTAAAATGTAAATTAAATAAGGGAGCATATTCTGTTTACTGTAATATCTGTAATAATTATAACAATGTTTGGCATATGGAAGACCCTTAATAAAGGCTTTTGAATGAATGAGAAGATTTGTTGAACTGTCTCAAAGTTGTCTGATATCAGTGGGCTTATTACTATCTAAATACTCATGAGAGTAAGAACTTTCTGTGTTGCAAATATTTCTCTTGTCCGTCTAACTACTCTCCCTTACCTTTATGCAGCTAGTTATTCCTCTCAACAAGGTTTAGTCACAGAATGTGTTTGCTTCTCCACATTATGGAAAGGACAATGGACTTAACACATTTGTAAAGTTTTGTAAAGATAAGAATAGCTTACTTTTTCTTTTCACCATAACCCCTTCCCTGGGAATCTGCCAATTCCCTTTTCAAGTTAAAGACCTGTGTATGACCTTTTAAAACCTTTTCATAATGAGATTCTAATGAGAAGCATAATTATTTATATTTGTGTATAGTTCTTTAAAATAGATAAAGCAATTTAACATATATCATTTAATCTCCTTAACCATTGTGTCTTAGCCATTATTATAGAAATTACTCTCCTCCTCAAATGAATAATGTGACTGAAGCTAGAAAGTTAACTGGTTTATCCTGGGTTGAACCTCGATAAGTGATGTTGCCAGGGCTTGAACTTATTTTATTTTTTTCTTATTTCCAGCCTTGTTTCCATTACAACTAGGATCATAAACATGAGGAATACTGGGCTAGAAAATGTCAGTCATCAAATAGATGTGTAACTGTATAAAGTAAAGCCAGGAAAGAAAAAATGTTCCTAAGAACCTTTCAGCAAACCCAACAAGATCCTTTATATTTTTAGGTAAGAAAGTGATCATATAGGTTAACCATAACAATTACTTTTCCTCATTCCAGCTTTCCACATAGTTAAATCTAGGGCTGATGTTCCATCAAGTCTCCATAAATGAGCTGTGCAAAGTGTTGTGTCTAAATAAATAAGGCAGAATCAACCTCCACAAATAATAAGAGGTAAGAGAGGTGAGGGACCACATGGGCTTTATTGGTTTAAATCTAGATCTATTTGCATTTTCTGCTAAATAATCATGGTGAATGATTTTTTTTTTTTTGAGACAGAGTCTCAGTCTCAGTAGAATGCTGGGTGTCACAGCTCACAGCAACCTCAAACTCCTGGGCTTAAGTGATTCTCTTGCCTCAGCCTCCCAAGTGCCTGGGACTACAGGTGACTGCCACTATGCCTGATTATTTTATTTATTTATTTATTTTTGTTGTTGCAGTTGACATTGTTGTTTAGCTGGCCTGGGCTGGGTTCAAACCCGCCACCCTCAATGCATGTGGCTGGTGCCATAACCACTGTGCCATGGACATCGAGCCTCAATTCTAAATATTTATGCATCCAACTTAAATGCTTCCAGATTCCTGAAACAACCTTAATTAGTCTGAGCAATATGGTATCCTATAACATCATAATAACAGGGGACTATTAACATTCCTCTTATAGAGCTGGACAGATCCTCTAAACAGAAACTAAACAAAGCTACAAGGGACTTAAATGTGACCCTAGAACAATTGTACTTGATAGACATATAAAGAGCATTTCATTCCAAAACTAAAGAATACACATTCTTCTCATTTTCCCATGAAACATACTCCAAATTGGTCATATCCTAGGACACAAAACAAACCTCAACAGAATCAAAAGAATGTAAATTTTACCTTGTATCTTCTCAGACAAAAAGGCATAAAGGGTGGAACTCAACTCCAACAAAAACATTCAACCCCACACAAAATTATGGAAATTCAATAACTTTATGCTGAATGACAATTGAGTGCAGGAAGAGATAAAAGAGGAAATCACTAACTTCCTTAAGCATAAACAACAATGAAGACACAAGCTACCAAAACCTGTCAGATATAACAAAAACATTCCTGAGAAGATAATTTATTGATTTGGATGCCTACATCCAAAAAACAGAAAGAGAGCATATAAACAAACTCACCTAGACTTAAAAAGAAGAAATAGGTCCCCTGAATAGAACTATTTCAAGCACTGAGATCAAAGGAACAATAAAAAAAAATCTTCCAACAAAAAAATGCCCTGGTCCAGATGGCTTTATGTCAAAATTCTATCAAACCTTCAAAAAAGAGATTATACCTATAATGCAGAAATTATTCCAAAAAAATTGAGAAGGAATCTTTCCCCAACATATTCTATGAAGCAAATATCACACTGGTATGAAAATCAGGAAAAGGGACCCAACTGAAAGGAAAACGTCAGACCAATTTCACTAATGAATATAGATGCAAAAATTTTCAATAAAATCCTAGCCAATAGATTACAGCTTCTCATTTAAAAAGTCACACATCAAAATCAAGTGGGATTCATCCCAGGCATGCAAGGCTGGTTTAACATATGCAAGTCCATAAACGTTATTCACCATATCAACAGAAGCAAAAACCAAGACCATATGATCCTCTCAATAGATGCAGAAAAATCATTTGATAAAATCCAGCATCCTTTTCTAATTAGAACTCTGAAGATTATAGGCATATGTGGCACATTTCTTAAACTGATCAAAGCCATCTATGACAAACCCATAGTTAATATTATACTGAATGGAGTAAAACTGAGAGCTTTTCCAATTAGAACTAGAACCAGACAAGGTTGTCCTCCATCACCACTACTATTCAACATAGTGCTGGAAGTTCTAGCCAATACAATCAGGCAAGATAAGGAAATAAAGGGCATCCAAATGGGAGCAGAGGAGGTCAAACTCTCCCTCTTTGTTGATGTTACAATCTTATACTTAGAGAACCCCAAAGACTCAACCACAAGACTCCTGGAAGTCATCAAAAAAAATACAGTGATGTCTCAGGATATAAAATCAATGTCCACAAGTCAGTAGCCTATGTATATGCTAATACTTGCCAAGATGAAAAGCTAATTAAGGACACATTCCCCTTCACAGTAGCTTCAAAGAAAATGAAATAGCTAGGAATATACCTAACAAGAGAGGTGAAGAACCTCTATAAAGAAAATTATGAAACCCTAAAAAGAGAAATAGCAGTAGACATTAACAAATGAAAGAATATACTATGCTCTTTGCTGGGAAGAATCAACATGTTAAAATATCTATACTTCCTAAAGCAATCTACAGATTCAATGTCATCCCTATTAAAATACCAACATAGTTTTTCTGAAGACTTGGAAAAAATAATTCTTCATTTGTATGGAACCATAAAAACCCCTATAAAGGCAATTTTTATCAATAAAAACAAAGCCAGGGTCATCAGCCTATCAGACTTTAGGTCATACTACAAGGTTGCAGTGATCAAAACAGCATGGGATTGACACAAAAATAGAGACATAGACACCTGGAACTGAGTAGAAAACCAGGAGATGAAACTAATATCTTACATCCACCTAATCTTTGATAAACCAAACAAGAACATACACCAGGGTAAAAAATCCCTATTTCAATAAACGGTGCTTGGAGAACAGGATATCCACATGTAAAAGACTGAAACTGAACTCACACCTTTCTCCACTCACAAAAATTGATTCAAGATGGATAAAAGATCTAAATCTAAGGCATTAAATCATAAAAATCCTCAAAGAAAGTGGGGAAAACACTTGAAGATATTGGCCTGGGGAAAGACTTTATGAACAAGACTTCCCCAGGCAATTGCAACAACAACAAAAATTAAAAAATGGGACTTAATTAAACAACCAAAGCAAATAGACAACCTACACAATGGGAAAGGATATTTGCATATTATAAATTATCAAATGCTTGATAAGTAGGATCTACAGAGAACTCAAATTAATCAACATTAAAAGCCAATAATCCTTTATATCACTGGGCAAGAGAAATTAATAGAACCTTCTTTCAAGAAGATAGATGAATGGATAACAAGAATTTGAAACAATGTTCATTGTCCCTAATAATCAGAGAAATGCAAATCAAAACCACCCTGAGATATCACCTAACCCCAGTGAAAATGACTCACATCACAAAATCTCAAAACTGCAGATGCTGGTGTGGATGTGGAGAGAAGGAAACACTTCTACATTGCTGGTGGGACTACAAACAAATACAACCTTTCTGGAAGGAAATAATGAAGAATCATCAAAAAACTCAAACTAGACCTCCCATTTGATCCTGCAATCCCATTATGGGGCATATATACAGAAGAAAAAAATCCTTTTATCTTAAGGATACTTGCCCTAGACTGTTTATTGCAGCTCCATTTACAATCGCCAAAATGTGGAAACAGCCTAAATGCCCACCAATCCAAGAATGGATTAATAAGCTGTGGGATATGTATACCATGGAATACTATTCAGCCATTATAAAAGATAGAGACTGGCAGCGCTCATAGCTCAGTTAGCAGGGCACCAGCCACATACACCTAGGGTGGCAGGTTCGAACCTGGCCCAGGCCTGCTAAGCAGCAATGACAACTACAACAAAAAAATAGCCAGGCATTATGTCAGGCACCTGTAGTCTCAGCTACTTGAGAGGCTGAGGCAAGAGAGTCGTTTACACCCAAGAGTTTGAGGTTGCTGTGAGCTGTGATGCCAGAGCATTCTACTCAGGGTGACAGCTTGACACTCTGTCTCTAAAAAAAAAACAAGATGGGGACTTTACATCTTTTGTGTTAACCTGGATGGAAGTGAAACACATTCTTCTTAGTTAAGCATCACAAGAATGGAGAAGCAAGAATCCCATGTACTCAATTCTGATATGAGGACAACTGATGACCTAGTACATGGTTGGGGGGTGGGGAAAGGGAGGGAGACAAGCAGGGAGACAAGAGGAGGGACGGGGGGGGGGGTCACAATTATAAGAGTTACTTTACCTAACCAATGCAATCAGTGTAACCTGGTTCTTTGTACCCTCAATGAATCCTCAACAATAAAAAAAGAAAAAAAAAGAATTAGATAAATATGGGATAAGCCAATGAAGCCAGCTTAACATGTCCTCAATTACCATGCAACTTCAGGAAGACATAGGTTAGGGAGAGTTAAGTATCTCTCTCCTGGTTCCATACCCCTTGCATAGCTATGCAATTGGCCATAGGGAATAGACACTAGGGATGTCCTGGGCAGCAATGTGTGGCATCGCATGCAGAGACCTGAAATCTTTGAGAGATAAATAATTAATTATATTAAGTTAGAACTTTTCTGTCAGCACTGCTGTTTTTTTTGTTTTTTATTTGCACAGGTTAAAAATACTAAATAAAGTGTGACATATTCACCCAGAAGACACCGTGCTTGTAAAAGTGTACTTAATGTTTGTTCTCCTGTGTGAATGGCTTAGAATCCCCCCGACACATAAAATATTAGTCTTATAGAATGACTTGCTTCAATCTCTTTATTCTCTTTGACCTGTCATTTTATTATTCCTACTTATTATATTCCTTTGTGTGTCAATGAATACTTCTCTTTTCCTCTTAATACTCACCTTCTTCAGTTATTAGTTAACACTATGCCCTACTTAATCTAAACATAAGTAGGTCTTCTCATCCCTGATTAATTAGATTGATACTTATGTAAGTGTTTCTCCTATTACCTAGATGCGAAATGTAGAAAGTCTGGGTCAGCCACTCAAATGCCTGAGCGAGCGTCAGCTATTCCCTTTCAAATCAATCATTTCGTCTGCAGTGCTGCCTCTGCATCATTGATCAGGAGGGCTGGGTGGCAGCAACATGTGGGTTTGGAGAACATTTCATGATAAGGGAATGAGGATGAAAACCAGACAAAATCATGGTGCAACCTGTTGGTAAAGGAAGGTACTACTGATAGAAAGAAAGGCTTCATTTTCTAATCCAGTGTTGGCTTTTGAAAATGCTTTATGAAGTTGGAGTTGGGAAGTCTGTTTACAGAAAAGTCAAGGGGAGGGACAAGATGTCGGTCTGGAAACAGCTTCCAAAAGAGACTCCTGTCCAAAAGGAAAGATAACCTCCAGAAACTGCCCAATTGAGCTGAAGACGGGGAGCCCAGCCGAGAGAGAGAGAGAGAGAGAGAGAGAGAGGTGATAACTGCAGGTCACCCCTGAGGCAAGCTACCACTTCCAGAAACAAAGCTTCAGGCAGAAAATCTGAACTAAAGTTTTCTGCTATTCTAAACTTCCAGGACTCCCTTCCCTCCTTACCTGACACACCAGAAGCCTGACCTCTACTGAAACTGAGGGAGGAGGACTTGAGCAGCACCCACCCTCCGTATCTGCTGGACCAGGCAGCCCGCCAGGTAAGAGACTCCGGGGGGGCACTGAGCCCCTGCCAGCCCCCAGGCTAGGGACACCACCGGGACCCCTGAGTGGCTTCAATCCGTGCCACACTGGGCCTCGGCCCACCACCCACAGTGGCCAGGAACTCCACCAGGAATCCTGCCAGACCTTGGCCCATGCCAGCAGCAGCCAGGAATCCTGCCAGGACTCCTGTGTGCCCTGATGTGTACCCCGCCGGGCCTTAGCCTGCTGCCAACATTGGCCAGGAAGTCCACTGGGACTCCTGCGGCCCTGCTTGGCACCCCGCCAGGTCTGGACCCCCAGTGAGCAGTGGCCCAGGACTCCTGGGCTACCAGGGATCCTGCCTGGCACCGATCTGTGCCCTACCTGGCCTCGGCCTGCTGCTCACTGGAACCCCACCCAGCTCCAATTCGTGCCCCAGACCCGCCATCCTCCCTCTGGAGCCCTCCTCCCAGCCAGAGACTGCTGAGCTCCCTTCGCAAAGACCACCAGGTGCCCCATCCCATGCCCTGCTGCTTGATCTGGGTATGCCACGCTCCGGAGCTGCTCCCACAGCCAGAACTCCCTGGGTGGGGCAGTCCCAGAGGAGCTACACAGGATCACTCCCTACAAAGATCCAGCAATAACACAGTGATCCTGCCAGGGTCTGATCTGGGAGAGACACCTCCCCAACTCTGAGGACGGTCATAGGCAACAGTGAAAAATAATCATGAGGTGAAATCAACAGAAAACCTCTGGCAATATGAATAATCAGAGTAGATCAACTCCATCAAGGAACGATAAGGTAGATATAGCACAAGATCCCTTGCATAAGCAAATGGCTGTGATGTCAGAAATCGAATCAGAGTCTGCATAGCAAGTAAGATCAGCAGAATGGAGGAAAAGATGGAATTAGAATTTCAGGTAGTAATCCAAAAGATGTCTCCAGAGTTGAACGAATTCAAAGACAAAATGACCAAAGATTTTGACACATTGAGATAAGAAATTGCAGCCCTCAAAGATCTGAGAAATACAGTAGAATCCCTCAGTAACAGAATGGAGCAAGCAGAAGAAAGGATTTCTGACATGGAAGACAAAGCTTTTGAACACTCCCAAACTTCCAAAAAGGAACAGAAATGAAAGGCAAAAGGGATCATTCTCTCAGACAGCACTGGAATAATGAAGAAAACCAATATTTGCCATAGAGGGATACCGGAAAACGATGAAGTGGCGTCACAAGGCACAGAGTCTCTTCTTTATGAGATTATGAAAGATAACTTTCCAGACATAACAAGAGATTCTGAAATTCAGACAGCAGACAGTTTCAGATCCCAGCACGACTCAACCCAAATAAGACATCCTCCAGGCACATCATAATTAAGTTCACTAAAGTTAATATGAAGGAGAAAATTCTGAAAGCAGCCAGATGTAAGAAATCCATTACCTACAAGGGGAAGAATATTAGACTAACTGCAGATCTCTCTGATCAAACCTTTCAAGCTAGAAGAGAATGGTCATTGACTTTTAATCTCCTAAAACAAAAGAACTTTCAACCCAGGATCCTGTACCCAGCTAAACTGAGTTTCATTT
>CAUYRH010009186.1:0-51196 GCA_963574655.1 Perodicticus potto
GGGAGCGTCCCCAGCCGTGGGCCGCCCAGCAGAAGCCCAGCGGCTGCAAGCAGAGTTCCTGGCAGAAGGCAGGCCCACAAAAGCTGTGCAAGCACAGGCACGGAACCGCCCGTCGCCAGGAGACCCACTCGCCGGTGGGGAGCTGCTGGAGCCCTGCGTGCGACACGCAGAGGTGTGTGCGGGTGCAGGAGCACGGCCCGGCTGGGGACCCACGCCGGAGAGGCCAGGGCCAACTGAGCCTGACCGCTGATGCACAAAAGCCCCTCAGGGCTGGGCGTCGGATCAGGGAGCTGCCGGGAGCAGGAGCGTCCCCAGCTGTGGGCCGCCCAGCAGAAGCCCGGCGGCTGCAAGCAGAGTTCCTGGCAGAAGGCAGGCCCACAAAAGCTGTGCAAGCACAGGCACGGAGCCACCCCTTCCCTAGGGGATCCACTCGCCAGGGAGGGACCTGCTGGAGCCCCGCGGAAGACAGGCAGAGATTTGTGCAGATGCCGTGGCAATTCCCAGCTGTGGGCTGATCTGGAGAGGTCCGGCGGTCACTGGGATAGTCTCCAGCCGACCGCAGCCCTGCGGGAGCCCTGCAAGCCAATGTGCTGGTTTTATATACCATTTGAAATATTTTCATTAAACCAGTTAACATAGCCTTCACTGCATTTTCTTAGTTATTGTGTTAAGACATTTATACTCTACACTTAGTAAATTTAACATGTACCCTTGTAAAATGCAGCATAGGTGTGTTTCCACCAATTACCCTCCCTCCACCCATCCTCCCTCTTCCCTCCCCTCCCTGTCCTCCTTCCCTCTCTTCTTGGGCTATAGTTGGGTTATAGCTTTCATATGAAAGCTATAAATTAGTTTCATAGTAGGGCTGAGTACATTGGATACTTTTTCTTCCATTATTGAGATATTTTGCTAGGAAGAATATGTTCCAGCTCCATCCTTGTAAACATGAAAGAGGTAAAGTCTCCACCTTTTTAAGGCTGCATAATATTCCATGGTGTACATATACCACAATTTATTAGTTCATTCATGGGTCAATGGGCACTTGGGCTTCTTCCATGACTACTAAGAGCTTTTGATTGACCAAGTTGACAAACCTGACCAAAGATTTTTATTTCTGGGAGACAGGCAAGAGTAACACAAGCATCAAGGTAGAAAGAGACCCAGGAAAAGTCAAATTTTCATCAAAGATCTTGGTCGTTTACCTTCACCAAGACATCTTATCTCTGAGCCTGGCATGGATGTTTGGCTTCATCCACAACCCAGAAATTGCCAAGGAAACCAAGAATGTCTGTGCTGGATCTAGGCTGCTTCAATATAGTTTGCTGGAGTAGAGGTGTCTCATGTGTCTCACAAAGTACCCCACTGATGGTCAGCCAACTCATTATTTACATCATCTAACACATGCATGGTCACCCATCAGCAGGGGCCTCAAAGAGTCATGTCACCCAAGGTTTTTTCACTTTCCCTAAATGTCTCATGTTCTAGAGAATCTAGCATTGTCAAGATTCAAAATTGAGACTGAAAATTGACCAAGTTCTGAAAATGAATTTATTTAGAATCTTTAATGAGTTGGCTGAATTACCTTAGCATACATCACATGGAAATTTGTCTGGAACTATACACACCAAACCACATACAGCACTAATTCTTGGGATGGGAGATTGGGGGACCAAGGGGCACCTTTCAAATTTTAGTTTATATATGAATGTATGATTTTTGTAATTCATAATATATTAAATAAGCTAACCTGTGGATACAGATTTGGTGCCAGTTTAAACTGGTTGAACAGAAAGGGCAAGCTATGGCCATGAGACATCTGAGAGGAAGAGGTGCCAAGAGCACTTGGGATCCCAGATTCAAGGATTGGAATGGTCAGCCTGAGGAAAAGCATTAGGGCTCTTTCCTGGTTGGGGAGGGGCTAGGAGTTTCACTTTACCCCCTCTGAGAGGCACTAATGGATGAATTTGCTTCACCATCACCCTCTACCCCTAGAAACAAAAGATCAAAGTGGTAGATAGCCAAGGCAGAGTTAGAATGGGTGGGTTGTGAACACAGAGACTTCAAAAATCTATTTCCTGCCCCCTCTTCCCTGTCTCAAAACCTACACTTAAGTTACATAGACTGAGGGGCCTTAGGGGACAGAAGACTCTCTAGGTGTTCCTTTTTCTTTCTTCTTTATTCACAGGACAGCCTCAGCTTCTACTCAGCACCACTCTACCGCTTTTAAAGCTTAGGATCTATCTTGCAGTGTAATCAGTCTCATTTGGGGAATTAGGCAATGGCTGTGAAGTCAATTCATTTGAAACTTTGGGGGAAAGCAGATTTGTTTTTATATTTCATCAAAGTAACCATGCCAGCCTGCAATCCCAAAAAGCATGCCCAGGTGATGGATGGAAAATGAATGAGAATCTTTGTATGTACAGACTATAGCACCTTTCACATAAATTTAATTCAGAGACTTTATCAACAGTTTGTTGTTTAGCTCTATTGGATTTGGGCTTGGAATGAGTGAACACCCACTGGGACACCAAGATATCTGGTGACTCCTGATGACTTGCTCAGTGTATGTCTGTGGCAAGGCAACAGAGGGAAGAACAGAATGTTAGGGAAGCACTCAACTGCTTACTTCCATGAGTTAATGGTCCTAAACCATTTGAAAGACTGACAATTAACCAAATCCTGAAGAACTAAGGAGCTTGGTTTATGAGGTAGCTGAATCCAATGGGTGATTGGTCTGAGTCCCTGTCTCAAATGTGCACCCTCAGTCCCAAAACCAGTACAAGTTTTGACTAAGGGAATCAGTTACGATTCCAGCTTCAGGTACACTGGTTTTTTGACCTTCAGGCACACTATTCCAAGGAGTGAGATTGGCCAGGCCCATTGACAAGTAGGCTGTTTGCTTTTGGTCCCCAGGGATTTATCTTGCTTAGTTTAGGAAGATAAGAAGACAGCATGATGTTTACATGGGATTAAGCTAGTGACTATGGTTTCTATCATAACATCTGGCTTCAATTCTCTTGTAGGAACCACATACAAATCTAGTACCTTCTTCTTTTCCAAGGACTTCTGAATATTTTATCTCTTTTGAATTTCACAACTCAATACAGGTAAAGAAGAAACAAATAGTCCCATTTGATTAGTGAGGAAACTGAACCCGAGCAAAGTAACATGATTTGTACCAGATGACAACAAGTTAAAGGCAGAGTTTGCAGTGAATCTGAGATCTCCTAACTCCCAGAGCTATGTTATTTGGACTATGTAAAATTATCTGACTTTATGACATGCTTTCTTCTGTTTCCAAACATTTATTGAACACCAATCACATGGCTGGCCTTATTCTAAGATCTGGAGATAGGGCAGTGAACAAAACAGTATTTGCTCTCACAAAGCTTATATTCTGGTGGAGGAGAGAGATAGTCAATAAACAACTAAACATAAAGGTACAATTTGTCATGGCATTGGGCGCTATAAAAAAGAAAAAGAAAAAGTGAAGTGGGTGCTGTTTTCAAAAAGGTAATCACAGAAAGCATCCTTTATTAAGGTGGCATTTGGGCAGAGACCTGAAATAAGGTAGTGAACAAATTAAGTGGCGGCAAAGTATTTCAGGCAGAAGGAATGGTGTATGCAAGGGCTAAGGGAGGGGGATGCGTGGTGTGTTGGAGAAATAGAAAGGAAGCCAGTGCACATTTTCTAGGGACTTCCACATAGATCTTATTATATTTAAAAGCAGATAACACTGTTCCACTTTAGTCTGCTACTGATGCTCTTCTCAGAACACGCACATGTCTGTAGATAATATGACCCATGGTCTTCAGAGCATGCAGCTTAATTGCTCAGTCAAGGGAGAGGTGGGCAGGCTCTCCATGCACAGAGAAGGGCTCTAACTCTGGGAGCTCAGTGGCTTCATTAATCAAGGACTGAGATTCATTGGAATACATGTGCATCAATTCAGTTCAGGTTCAATATTAAGATTATTTTGAAGTTCTGTGTTAGTTTGGGTTCAATCACTTTAGAAAATACACAACATCAGTTCCAGTTTGAATCATTTCACTGTATGTTAAGGAAAAAAAAAAACCAATAACAACAAACATTGGTTCAGGTCACAGTTCAGTGAGAATATTTGGCTTCAGTTGGTCTGGGGTTAAGGCTGTTAAGCAAGAGAGTGTGGCTGGTTCAAGTGTTTGGTTCCTGGTTTGGTTCCATTGAAGTTCCAGTCAGTATTTAATACCCACCAGAGGCCCCTCTCTGCAGAGGTAGACCTTAAAGCACTGATAGTATCAGTGGTATAAAAGTCTTTGAAAAAAATGATTCAGTAGATAGTTTTCCCTCTGTCAAACATTTGGAAGCAAAACTTCTTTAAACGGCTAAAACGTCAATTAACAGCAAAGTGATTTAATGACTTGTTTTTGTTTATTTTGTTTTAAAAGTAGAGAGAACTTACTTCCCCATACTGTGTCAGACATAATCCAGAGAGCACATATTCTGACTCTGGTTGCTGAATAGACTTGCCTCACCCGACCCCCAACCTTCTGTGTTCTGCAGCAGCTAACTCATCCATCAAGTATCCGTTGAACCAAGCCTCAAAGCTAGGAAACTGTTTCCTCAAGTGGGAAATAAATTCCCAGAATTCAGAATTCCAAATAGTTTGGGGCCTTGCAAAGTCGGCGGCGAAAATGTTATTTTGGTCTCCTTTGATGATTTGACATCATGTGACTCTAGTAGAGTGAGATGGGCTTTGGAATCAAGATGAATTTGGTTGCGATTCTGCTGGTCTCTTACTTGTGGCTTTGAGCAATTTTCTCAACTCCTCTGTGCCTCAGTTTTTTCTTTGTAAATTGGGTTCATAACAGTACCTGCCTCCCTGGACCAACTGTTCTGAGGATTAGAAAAGATTGCATGTGTGGCTTTTGCCGTGTAGTAGGTATACAGTGACAGCTTTAATGATGATGATGATATTTTCTGCTAAAAGGAATAGATTAGCAATTTCCTGATTTTAAACTGACATGTTGTTAACTGACTCTTCAGAAAATTAATGATGCCTGAGTTAATGGCCACAGTGGATGTTCATTCCAAAGATTATGAGCTAAAAGGGAAATGAAGATTTGGAAATTCCACAGTTACTTAATTTCTCATAGACAATCCAGATCATTTCAGCACCCCTATTACAAACAAAAATCCACTTTAGAGACCTTTTATCTGGTTTGGCTTCTTTGGATCTGATTAACAGTGTATTTGCCAGACGTCTTTGCCATATGTGTCAGCCTTGCCTTAGTTTCTTGGCTCTTGACTTGAGATCAGAAGAGAAGCAGAAAAGAAACTCCAACTCTTGCCCATCTGGCACTGCCTCTTTGACATTGTGATAAAAAAAAAATGAGGAGAGATACTTCCAAGCATATGCCAAGGATTGCCAGGCTATATGAATACCCAACTGGTTTCATGGAATGCAGATTAACCAAAACCTTACTCCAGTGAGTAACAACTTGGACAGAATTTAGGAGACAGCCTATTCCAAATTGTTCTCTAGCAGTCTGTTAGGTGGATGGTGTATCAGACGTCTGGTTAGTAGTCTGTCCTACTGGTTAACACTCAACATATTAGATCATCCTTCCAGAAGCTATAAGCTTATCTCTATGCAACTGGACAGAAAGAGAAACTGGTAGAACAGGTCAGAGCTGAAGTTCCACTGAAATGAATGTCTTCATTGCCTACAATCGACCTTGAACGCATTAAGTTCTCTTTTTTCCAAGATAGAGGACACCACTTAAGGGAGCATCACAATTAAGTGAATTAGCACTCACTGATGTACATACAACATGAAATTTTAAAGTCAGTTAACCTACCATCACAAAAGCATTGTTTTAATAAGTAAAACTGAAAAGACTTATCAAGCAGATTTGGCACTTCTCAGTAGATACTTCTAGTTGTAACTTTTCACAGTTAAAATAATTGAGTCATTGAGCAAGACTCTGTCTCAAAAAAAAAAAAAAATGATTTGAGTCACAGGACTTGGAAACTAGGTTGATATGTGATCCTAAACTGATCCATAAACTGGCAATTTTAAGCCTTTCTCCCATGGGAGAGGAGAAAGCTGAATAAATATATTATTCACATGTTTGTGTGAATAATATGCCTACTTCCTCATAAGGTCTAAAGACTAAGCCCATTTAGAAAGTGTAAGTCATGAAATTCTCAGGAGTGTAGACTAAATAATCAAAAGTTGAGGCCTTTCCTTTCTACTGATGTGCTGTAAACTAACCAAGTGAACTCATGAAAAAAATAGTTTGTGTGGCTTTTTCAATTGATGCCAAATAGAAAGGGAGAAAATTCAACGGAGCAGGCTAGCAAAGATAGTGTGCCATGAAGCCTAATTAATCACTAATGATTCATCTACTTCTTAATAGGAAGGGATCAGAGTATATTGAGCTGAATTGCAAAATTATTAAGGACTTTTGGTACATTTTTATTTATTTTATTTTATTTTATTTTTGCAGTTTTTGGCCAGGGCTGGGTTTGAACCCACCACCTCTGGCACATGGGGCCAGCGCCCTACTCCTTTCAGCCACAGGCGCCACCCCATTTGGTACATTTTCAATTGTGGATATTCTGCCAGCAGCCAGTTTGAATTTAACAGCAACTATGCCCCTGAAACAGGGAGAACGGAAGTTCTAGTCCCTGTTCCGCCACTAGTCAGCTGTGGAAACTTTGAGAGGGTACTTTCTTTTCTAGGATTAGTTTCCCAGTCAGTGAAATAAGAAAATTGGACCAAATGATCTTTGAGGACCCTTTCATCTTTGAAACTCTATCAATCTACTTAGGGATTGATAAAAGGGAACAAGGGAACAAAAACTGAATATTTAGAGGACTTCGGGTAGGACATTTGGGTAGATGACCAAGGATGTGTCTATTGCATATCATTGTCATCAGCCACTAAACTTGACCTGCTTTTCTATTAAGACATGCCAGAGCCTTTGCTAAGTGCTTGAGACATTGTGCCAACACTACTATGACTCCTTGAGTTATTCTCATTGCTGGGTTTATGCCAACCAGTCCTCTCCATGTTTATAGTCAGAGTGTATATCCCATCTGGTTTCAGCATTCCATTACTTTGATGGAATGGTAAGGTTACAATGACCACTAAAAAGATTTACTTTGTTAATCTATGAGGATTTTTAAAGACATCTAAAAATTTAGGCATGGTATATGCTTCTTTACATTTTCTACAATGTTCAGAAGCTGCCATTTAACTCTACAGCTGATTTTCTGTTTGTTTGTTTTTTTTTGAAACAGAGTCTCACTATGTCACCCTTGGTAGGGTGCAGTGGCATCACAGCTCACAGCAACCTCAAACTCTTGGGCATAAGCGATTCTCTTGCCTCAGCCTCACAAGTAGCTGGGACTACAGTTGCCCGCCACAATACCTGGCTATTTTTTTGTTGTTGTTATAGCTGTTGTTTAGTTGGCCCAGATGGGGTTCGAACCTGCCAGCCTCGGGGTATGTGGCCAGCATCGTAACCACTGTACTACAGGCCCCGCACCTCTACAGCTAATATTATAGGACCATAAATAAGAGGACAATGTTATCCCCACATCTTTAAAGTGCTTTCCATTCAATTTGCTCTCTTAACCAGAATTCTTGCCAACTGAGAAGAATGATAAGATCAGTTATCAAAATATTTCCATTCGGCTTTAAAATTTGGGGTTGCACTTTTATTTGAAAAGGTGTTTCTAAGGCTTGGGACTTCACACCATAAACCAAATGCAATTTTGTACTGCTTAACAACGGGAATCCATTCCGAGAAGTGCCGTTAGGTGATTTCATCTCTGTGCAAACATCATAGAGCATACTTACACAACCCTAGATAATATAGCCTACTACACACCTAGGCTATGGTACAACCTATTTGCTCGTAGGCCACAAAATTGTGCAGAATGTTACTGTACTGTATAGAGTAGACAGTTGTAACGCAGTGGTAAGTATGGTTGACCCTTGAGCAATGCAGGGGTTAGGGGCGCCCTCCCTCCCTGTAATCTAAATTTCCCATATAACTATTGACTATCCCAAAACTTAACTACTAATAACCTAGTGCTTATCAGAAGCCTCATTGATAATAAAAAAGTCAACTAACACATATTTTGTACACATTGCATACTTTATTCTTACGATAAAGCTAGCTAAAAGAATAATGCTATTAAGGAAATAATAAGAGAAAATATATTTACTGTTCATTAAGTGGAAGTGAATCATCAGAGCAACCTTTGGTTTCATCATTTTCACATTGCGTAGGCTGAGGAGGAGAAGGAAGATGAGAGGTCGGTCTTCCTGTCTCAGGGACGGCAGAGATGGAAGAGGTGGAAGAGGAGGCAAGAGAGGCAAGCACACTCAGTGCAACTTTTATGGGAAAAAATCTGTGTGTAAATGGACCCACACAGCTCAACCCATGATGTTCAAGAATTAACTGCAATTGCATTTCTAAATATATCCAAACATAGAGAAGGTACAGTAATAAGGTACTTTAATTTTCTTTTCCTCTGAGGCAGTGTCTCATTCTGTCACCCAAATTAAGAGTGCCATGGCGTCAGGCTAGCTCACAGCAACCTCAGACTCCTGGGCTCCAACAATCCTCCTTCTTCAGGCTCCCCAGAAGCTGAGGTTACAAGGGTGTGCTACCAGGGCAAGCTGATATTTTCTAATTTTAGCTGAGACAGATTCTTGCTCTTGCTCAGGCTGGTTTTAAACTCCTGAGCTCAAGCGATCCTCTCGCCCCAGCCTCCCAGAGTGCTAGGATTACAGGTGTGAGCCACCACAAAGTATTTTAACGTTATGGGACCAGCATTTGTATATGTGGCCTGTTGGTGACTGACGTGTCGTTCTGCAGCACACGACTGTATTGAAGATGCACTACAGAGGGAAGACTTAGGGAAGCATTGGGAAGTCTAGCCAGCCCTTCCTTTCTCCCTCTCTGCATGCTGAAAATGGCATTTCTCAGGAATCCCAGACCTTCCAATAGGCTTTTTCTGACCACATTTACCACAGAGTTTTGCTATAGTTCACCATTTGTTTTCCAACGTTCTTATTTCTGATTCTTGTGGAAAAACCTAGTCTATAAATTGGAGTGAAAAAGAGAAATTGATTTAATAACAAAAGGGGATGAAATTGAGGGATTCAGGAAATCCTTCTGTTCATAATGAAGAATAGACTAAACTTCCATGTCAGGGTGTGATGGAGTGAAAGTGATTAATGGGTATAGGTTCACAGCCTTCTCCCTCCCCCGGTGCATCAAGGAGAAGTGGGTTTCGGTTTTCTCAGATTCTCACCACTCCAACCTCTCTCTCCTATCTTTAGCAAAATTGATCTTTGACCATCTGTGATACAGAATCAAGAAGAGAGAATAAGAACACATGAGAGGCAGGCAGAGGGAAAGGACATAGGCTATACTCTAAGCCAATATGTAAAAGAAAGTGCTCAGAGAGAGGGGAGGATTGAGAAAAGTGAATTGTAAAACCCGGAGGTCCAGGGGAAGTTGGGAGATGGTGATGAATTAAAGAGAGATGCACTGAAACCGGAAGAACATGATGAAAAACAAAACAAAACAAAACAGTAGAGCAAAGGGGATTTTAATGAGTTGTTCTGAATTCACTTTATGGGTTCTGATTAGCACAGAATTTAAATTATTTTGTAAGTCCTTTTGGTTGCTAGACTATGTCTTTGATCAAGACACTGTTCTGACACTGATAAAGGAGGGTCCTTATTCCATGAACATTTCATTCACTTCATAAAATCATCTTTCTCTGAGGTTGAGTGCCTTGCCCCTGTAGATATGCAATGACACTTCATAACAGACCTGACAAACTGGCTTTTCCCAATAGCCAACCACCAAAACCCATCCCAAGGCCGAGCCCGGGTGAGATGCAGTCAGGTGGCAATAGCACTATTGCTGATCGCTGACATTTGATTCGAAATTGTAACTTTCCACGATGCTTTGACATCAATTTTCTCTTCTTTCGTCCTCACAGCATCCCTGTGAGGTAGGTAGGACCAGGATGCATAGTGCTGATGTTCTTCGCCCACAAGTAATTGGCAGGAACCACAAATTCTCCTTGAGACAACACTCTGAGAATTCTACAATGAATTGTATGCGATCCAAAAGGATCACTTGATACAAATGATACTTGAGAGCAGATAAAGGTCACATTGACTCTCCATTCTTCTAGGTTCTCTGTGCCTGGTCTCTACATTAAGCCAGATAAACAGAAAACAACTAGCTGAACCATAGTACCTAAGCTTCCGGGGGAGGAAAGACTCTTACTGGTTTACAATTTGACATTTTATGGTCTTGTATTTCTTTTCAAAGAGGAAGAAAAGACATTTCAATTTGAAGATGATGTCTATATCTTTTGTGAAACCACATTGTCCATTATAATAAACAATATCTATTACACAAAGACTTATATGATAAATTCCTCCTAGAATTAGATGGCAGGAAAAAGAAATCTGTCAAGGCAAATGAACTCATAGGCATTTTTTATTCGACAGAGAACCATGAAACACAGTTTTGTTGTTTTCTTCCCTTTTTGTTTTAACTGCCAAGAAACTCAGTGAGATTTAGTGGTCAAATACAGTGATTTATTCTGGGGCTGTCTGAAGCTTTTAGCTCTGTTTCTTATAACTTTTTTCTGTTTTTTTGTTTGTTTGTTTATGTTTGCTTTTGTTGTTGTTGTTGTTGTCATTGTTATTTTTGTTGTTTTTTGAACCGATCAGTTCTGATGTGTTCTTAACATTTGAAAACCACTTACATCTGTTTTAAGAAGGCATGTAAAGGAATCATAGAACCAAAAATTCTCAGAGTGAGTGAGAGGCCCCTCTCTACAAATGGAACTTTATCCTGGAAGGGAGAACAATGTAACCTAAAAATTGTTCCCTCAGGTGGTGCCGGTGCCCCCATATGCTGAGGGTGGCGGGTTCAAACTTGGCCCTAGACAAACTGCAACAAAAAAATAGCCAGGTGCTGGCTCGGTGCCTGTGGCTCAAGCAGCTAAGGCGCCAGCCATGTACACCTGAGCTGGCGGGTTCGAATCCAGCCTGGGCCGCCAAACAACAATGACGCCATTTGGAGGGCAGAGACAGGAGACTCGCTTGAGCCCAGGAATTGGAGGTTGCTGTGAGCTGTGGTGCCATAGCACCTTATCCAGGGTGACAGCTTGAGGCTCTGTCTCAAAAAAAAAAAAAAATAGCTAGGTGCTATGGTGGGCGCCTGTAGTCCCAGCTACTGAGAAGGCTGAGGCAAGAGAATCTCCTAAGCCCAGGAGTTGGAGGTTGCTGTGAGCTGTGTGATGCCACGGCACTCCACTGAGGGCAATAAAGTGATACTCTGTATCTACAAAAAAAAAAAAAAAAAAAGTATCCTCATATTAATTTGATTTAATTAAAAACATTTTTTTAAAAAAGGCACATGTAGTTCATAATGCAAGGGTACATGTCAAATCTATTAATATTAACTAGTTTGAGGTAAGCATTCCTAATTGTATATAAAATCAGCACATCGTACCCCATAAAGGCATCAGTGTATACATGATCTACATGTTTATGACTTAATAAAAATAAATAAAAAAGGCAAATCTACCAAGCATATTAAAAAATATATATTTTTTTTAATTATTTTTTTTTTTTTGAGACAGAGCCTCAAGCTGTCACCCTGGGTAGAGTGCTGTGGCATCACAGCTCACAGCAACCTCCAATTCCTGGGCTCAAGCAAGTCTCTTGCCTCCACCTTCCAAGTAGCTGGGACTACAGGCGCCCGCCACAATGCCCGGCCATTTTTTGGTTGCAGCCATCATTGTTGTTTGGGGGGCCGGGCTGGACTTGAACCCACCAGCTCAGGTGTACGTGGCTGGCACCTTAGCCCGTTAAGCCACAGGTGCCGAGCCAAAAAAAATAAAATATTTAAAGGCTAAAAGAAACCTTCCAGAGTGAGAAGGGGTTTTAAAATACAACTTATCCCATGCTCACTTCGGCAGCACATATACTAAAATACAACTTATCCCAACTCCCCATACAATGCTCAAAATATCATCTAAAATCTTCTCATTACATGGTTTAGTTTCTGTTTGAATACCCCTAATAACAGAGAACTTATGAAGGTGCAAACATTCGTTTTGGGACCTTTCTGACTACTAGAAAATTCTTCCATGTGTTGACCTTACATCCTTAGCTTCCATTATTTGATCCATATTCTATCTTCAGAGGCAACATAAAACCAAGCAAGATCCTGCTCCCTATGATATCTCTTCATATATATAAAGACAGCTATCATGCCCCTCCTTTGTCCTTTAGTGGCCATTTCTCTTAGCTAATTATTATAATTGATAAAATTGACTCCCCTCAATGCCACAGGTGAAAGCCATGGTTAACAATAACTGGA
The DNA here is from genome assembly GCA_963574655.1 of Perodicticus potto. Lineage (NCBI taxonomy): Eukaryota > Metazoa > Chordata > Mammalia > Primates > Lorisidae > Perodicticus > Perodicticus potto. The sequence goes on from CAUYRH010009186.1 coordinate 12,420, forward strand.
CTGTTTTCAATGCATACATGGGTAATGTTTTGCTATCAAAGGTCAGTGACCAGCTGCTGTGGTGGGTCACACCTGTAATTGTAGCACTCTAGGAGGGCAAGGCAGATGGATTGAGCTCAGGAATTCAAGACCAGCCTGAGCAAATCAGGAGTTCAAGACCAGCCTGTGCAAAACAGGAGTTCAAGATCAGCCCATCTCTACTGAAAATAGAAAAATTAGCTGGGTGTGGTGGCAGGTGCCTATAGTCCAGCTACTCAGGAGGCTGAGGCGAGAGGATCCCCTTAAGCCAAGGAGTTTGAGGTTGCAGTGAACTAGGCTGAGGCCATGACACTCTAGCCTGGGAAGAAAAAAGGTCAGCGACCATTAAGGAAAAAAAAAAAAAAAAAAAGCTTACCAACTATGACATTATAAAAATGTGACTTAATTTAGCTCTTTGGAATTTTTTGAGGAATACAAAAATACTCTACTTCTTTTAAGATTAACAGCAAGGTATTTTACCTCTAATAAACATGACAAATACAAAATCTACTTTTTTTTGAATAATGGCTATGAAGTGAAATATATATGGAGGGTGCCAAAAAAATGCATACACATTTTAAGAAAAGAAAAACCTGTATTAAATTTGTAATACTCAAGTCATGTTTGACTTCTACAATTACAAGAGGTGCTCAGTGTGACTTGTATTCATCTTTTGTTATTAGTATATATTGAGTATCATCATTCTAATACAGTTTTCTCCTTTCTTTACATGTGCATACATTTTGGGGTATCCCCTGTATATATATGAGATCAATTAACTTCATGAACTCATCCTAGAAAAAAATGCTACATACCTCACCTTTGAGGTACTCCCCTTGGAAAACTATTCACCAACGCCAGTACCTAGTCCACCCTTTGAAGTATTTTGGAACTCTTTTTCTCAAATGACATTAGAGCTGTCATTGTACAAGGTCTGACAATTTAGTTTGTGAACTCCTCCTAGAAAAAGTAGCACACACCTCATTGCTGAATATCACTACAGTCACCAGATGGCCAAGGAGAGTACTTTAAAGGTGACTATAGTGATATTCACCAGTGAGACATGTACTAGTTTTTCTAGGATGAATGTCAAACTTAATTGTCCAACCTTGTATATGGGTGATGAGAACGGTGATGATGATGGACAGATTGGTGGATGGGCATACATTAAAAACCTTAAATAAAAGAGGAAAATAAATGAAAATGCACAGAGGAAAGCTACATACACAAGGAGACATAGAAATATTCATTATTTATTCAATAAATATTTATTGGGTGCCCTTAATATGTGCCAGGCACTGTGCAGAGTACAAAGATGAATCAACATGGTTCCTGCCCTAAAGAAACTTACAACATATTTTTTCTCTAGATCAAAGTATAACAGGGACAATAGCACAAATATACAAACAGCTATAAAACAAGTTAATATTACATAACCATTAGAGACATATCAATGAAATTAGGAATTCAGAAATACGGATATATAACTAGTGGGAACAAGGTAGGCTTTATGGAGGAAGTATTTGACTAGGCTCTGAAGTGTGGGTAGAATTTGGAGATGTGGTAGTGAGAGACAAAGAATGAATTTTTGGTAGAAGAAACAGCATGATTAAAGGCATGGAATCAGAAAATGTCAAGGAAGGAGCAAATCATAGATTTGGGCTAGAGAGTAAATTGGAAGAAAGGTAGGGAAAGCTAAACTGGAAACTAACTAAGGAATTTATAAAAAATAGAGGAATATAGAGGTTTCTGAAACAGAAAAATGGTAAGATCTAAACTGTGATGGCAGTACAAAGATATGTACAAAAAGGAAAAAAAAATACTTCTCTGGAGTAATATAACCATCTTCTGACACACTTTTGGAGTACTATCACTAAAAACCATTCTTTCACTTTCAAATTATAGGCATAAATAGGGACATTTCATGTTGATGTTTGTCCTGTGGAGTCAGTGACTAAGCCAACCCAAATCTGACTGATGAGGCAGGGTCTACAGAGTCACAACCACCCCAGAAAATTTAACCTGAGCCTAGACCTGGACCATGGACTATGCCAAAGAAGAAGCTAGATTTGCTTCTGAACCACACCAAAGACGTTCCAATGAAGTTAGTTCCAATGAAGTTATGATACTGCCACTTATCAGGAACCAAGCTCCATCAGCTAGTCCCCTGGGGCTCCTTCTTATTACCAGTGCTGCTTGGGGCAATTGCTTTTCCTTTGATCTCTCATTCCAGAAAGCCATGGTTGTGAGAAGCTCATCTAGGATGACTCTCTATGATGGACTCAATCAATACTCAGTGACTCCCTGAGGCAGCTGGGGTCAGTAAGTGCAAAGGCAAAGTCCTCCACTGGCCAACCTATACCCACTGGGAACAAACTCTACCCACAACTCAGGAGATTTCATAGCTCTGAAGGAGAGAGGTGGTATCAACAAATAGTAATCACATTCAATTCTTATCTCGTCTTTAAGTTTTCAGGCTTCTCCTTTGACTTCCCTTGCTATATACAGCAGCTTTCATTTAGACGATGAACACATTGAAAATATTTCTGATGTCAGTACAGAAAGTGCAATATTCCTCTGAAGTTGGGCATTTCCTCAGGCATTTTTCGGTCTTAAGTTCTATAGGCCTGAGAGCCTGTGCTATAAACTACAAACGAATCCATAGGACTGGGCAGAAGTGGAGGTTTAGTTTCCATCCACTTGGGTCAAATCAGCTTGGGAATGTACACGGCTACAAATGAGATCCTGTCTGCATGGTAAAGGTGATTTAGTGATCAAGGAATCTGCAATCTTTTCTCTTTCTTTTCTTTCTCCAGACTATGATGCCAGTACAGTCACCTATCTCAGACACCCTGAACCAGAGCATTCCTGCCAAGTCTGTGCTTGCACACACAGTTAGGGATCCCACCTCGGGATTTTGAAGTACTATTCCTAAGGGTCAGGGGTCCAGGGTTTTCCTTGATAATTTAGTTCCGTCTCTTGGTAAAGGCAGTTGCTCATCTATTAACTAGATGGTGACTAGGAAGATGCCTCTCTGAGCTGCCATATTCTCCTCCATACTATGACAGGATTAATAACCTCCAAAGGCCCTGCCAACTCTATATATGTGTATATTCATTTTCTTGGAATTAGTCACCTTTGAAAAATCTTTAGTGACATCTGGAGCTACTTTAATTTGTGGTGAGCCAAAGTGAGTATATAGTTTAATGGTCACCTCTGCTCTCAGTCTCTCTTGGAAAGAGATTCATGATTGCTTGGCCTACAGCAAATCCAAGTTGGAAGAGAGGTAAGACAATGGGGACTTTATAAACAAACCCAGGAGAACCCAAAACAACACACAAATAACAGATGTGTCATGTTTTGTAAAAGGTGACTTGTGTTAGTGTCTATGGTAGACCTATCAATCATCTTGACCAGAGAAGAAGTCATGGGCCAGAAAAGAGGTGAGAGAGGACTCTGTTGCACAGCCTTTATTATTTGAATGGGCTAAAATCAACCAGCCAGCTGGGAAATGAGATTGATTAGGTCCACCAGATTTGGCTGGAGAAGGGGTTAAAGTAAAATGGTCAATTAATTGTGTCCTTTCAGCTAATGAATGTTTATTTTATTCCACTGAGTGCTTAAGTTACATTCAATTGCTTGATGTCACATAGATGTGACCACCCAGTTCATCAAGTATTACTGTTTGGCTGTTTGCCACCTCCCACTCCTTGCAAGTTGATTCTATTTGGATTAAGGACAAGAATGTGATTAAATGAGTAGCCTAGTAATAAAGTTGTTTATACTAAGTCTAAGACAAGGTAGGCAGAATGGGTGTCCTTGGAATAATACTTCTTGGTATAGTAACTTTATGTAATAAGCCAAATTATGGCCCTCTGATGAGGTTGACAGCCATCTGCTATCTCCTCCTACTTGCCAACAATAAAATAAAATAAAAGCAAATTGGGCTACTTTGAGAATCAGAAGACTTAAGGTATTCTTTAGTTGGGTGGATGCTATAATAACACTTACTAATCTATGAAGTGAACCCAAACAGGAAAGATAGAATAAAGGGTCTAAAGGGATTCTGAGCAATTGTCACATTCTTGTGCCTTTATGTGTTTTCTAAATTTTCAACAATAAATATATACTGCTATTGAGATCTGTAGGGGAAAAAAATCTAAAGAAAAGGACTTAAGTAATTCCCCAGGCGATGACCAGTTTGTTAAGTTACATTTGTAAAATACAGTAAAACCTCAACTGAGCATAAGCCCAACTTGCACTTCAATTGCATTTGGTTTTCTTTTTCCAAAAGCCCATTTTAAAAATATTCAAATCACAGGAAAACAAGCAGATATAAGGGATGTAATGAAACTAATTTAAGTATGCTTGAAAACATTGTTTAAATTGTTTTCTAAATATTTTGTTTTGTACAAGGAATGTGTACTTAAAACAGCAGTGAAGAAATTGTTTTGGCCCCTCTTAACTATCAACCCAAGCCACTGTGCTTAATAGCAACAAGCTAATAGAGAAATAATCAGGTGAATGTAAGACTCAGGCTGTACTCCACTAAATAAATCAAGTCGTACCTCAGAGTAGTGAGTGTTTTTCTTGTGCTCAAAAAAATTAAAATGAGGCTCGATGCCTGTGGCTCAATGGGCTAGGGCGCCCCCACGTACACCTGAGCTGGCAGGTTCAAATCCAGCCCGGGCCCGCCAAACAACAATGACGGCTGCAACCAAAAAATGGCCGGGCGTTGTGGCGGGCACCTGTAGTCCCAGCTACTTGGGAGGCGGAGGCAGGAGACTCACTTGAGCCCAGGAATTGGAGGTTGCTGTGAGCTGTGATGCCACGGCACTCTACCCAGGGTGACAGCTTGAGGCTCTGTCTCAAAAAAAAAAAAAGAAAATTAAAACGCCAAGGCAAATTGAAGAGAATTTAGTATTAGTCAATGCAGAAGATTTTAATGAAAAAGAATCCAAAAATGGATGGAGTAGTTTTACAGAGGGGCTCATGATGAAATCAGGCAGACGAGTATGTGACCATGAACAAGACAGGGATTAGTACTCTAGACAAGATAGACTCGGGTGGGATGCTAGACTAGAGAAATACCAAGGAGGGAAAAAGGGAATGGGATTCTTTGTGGACACAGAGATCCCTCTCAATAGGTCTTGCTCCTAAATAAAAGATTTTGGCTGAGCAGTCCTTATTTTCCAGGTCCCCTCCTGGGGATATAGCTTCTAGGGCTAAAGAATTGGACCGTGTTTGGGAGAATACTGATCCAAGGTTTCCTGTAGCTGCAGCCCCAATCCCTCTCCCTTGTCCCCAACTATCTTTCCGTGCTCATATGAGGGTATAGTGCTTCCTCCTTTGGGAGAAGTGAAGACCTGTTTCTTTTTCTTTCTTTTTCTTTTTTGCAGTTTTTGGCCAGGGCTGGGTTTGAATCCGCCACCTCCGGCACATGGGGCCTGTGCTCTACTCCTTTGAGCCACAGACTCCACCCAAGATCTGTTTCTTTAGAACGTCCCTTAAGGTCTTGCCTCTCTCTAGAAGCTAAGTCTTAAAAGCTCCGCTTTTGACTGAGACCTTGTCACACGTAGAGGATGATCTTCTTTATCTCCTTTTCCTCTGCCATGTCTAGAAAAGGGAATTTGAAACTCAGCTCAATAAAGTGGAAAGGCAACGGCAGCCTTTTCCGCATCCTCTTGAACAGTTTGGTATAGTAAATAGACCACCTGAGGCTGAGAGAAGTTAGCTTCTGCTAAAAGATAAGTAGTCTAAGGGGCTTTGACTGAAGGTTAAGGGAAAACTGCTGGGAAGAGTTTTTCACTCGAAGCTCAGAATCAGGGGGGAGTTGATAATGGAAAAATTAAATATTAGTGAGAAAGGTATCAAATTATGCCTTAGGCATCTCTTTCTTTAAAAAGGGTTGTTCTAAAAGAATTAACTGCTTTACTGGCTGATATGTTTGGGTTTAGCTGTTTTAATAAAGAGATTATTTTTATAATAAAAGAGAGGAAAGGCTTGCTTAACTATTTTAAACATGCCTGTGACTTAAGCCTTATTGCTTTGGTCCACGTGACTGTGGCCAGCCACTGCCAATAACCCCTTGCATGTGGAATCTGGAAAACTAAAAGCATAAAGTAAAAACAAATGTTCAAAGATTTATTTTAGGGGAAGGGGTAGGGAGTCGAGACGCAGGGTGAGCAGAGGAAGGAAGGGAAAGCACAGTCCTTGAAGGTAATTGCTGAGATCCATCTATGAATTTTACATCTTTTGCCCTGACGATATCATTTTACATTTATTCCATTATGTTGCAAATGTGACCCCGAGGCTCAGTGAGATACTCACCTAGCAAGGGCAATTCAATTAGGTTGCCTAACTTTACAGGAAAAGAGATCATGACAGTTTTGGAAAGATTTTGAACAATAAGCAATAAGCAAACAAAGAAACTTCTTAGCCCTCAGTTATCCAAACAACACAATTAACCAGGCTCTCCTCCGCCCCCCACCATTCCCTATGCATTCCAGCCAACTGAGGTCACAGTGGACTGGGATTCAGATGTATGTTCGCTGGAAGATTTTTTTCCTGGCACTAATCTCATAGTATCTGAGTTATAAATTATGCTCATTAAAGACTTTCTAGAGATTCATACAAAATGAGAAAGGAAACAAAGTGCCTCCTCCTTTTTTTCTGCAAAAATAGAGACGTTGTTATCTTAGTCCAAGTTGGGCCTGCTATTTTGGCATGACTAAACTAGGAGATGGTTCTCTACCCTTCCTGAGGGTTCACATCCATTGCAGTTTACATTCAAATGGCCTTTTTGGTGATAGCTTGGTAATAATAAGCAAAGTGAACAAAAGTTACTTCCCAGGGGCCGGCTTACACTGGAATTAGGCTTGAATAACTCTGGAGATCGGTCATCTTCAGAAGTGCGGTCATTCACTTGTTTCTTACACAGGCAGGACAACTTGTTGAACTGGAGTGAGCTTTTCCATTGTCTCACCAAGAGAAGATTCAAATCTTGAAGCCCTTTGCTCCTGGGTGGGAGAAAGAGAAAATAGCAAGCATACTCTCTCTGGCTTAGACCTTTCACAAGATTTCAATATGAATGATTCTAAGTCCCGAACCACCAGCGTACACCGTGAACAGCTTGCAAATTGCTAAAAATTTCCTGGATTGTTGATCAAATAAATGTTATTACATGTGTCGTGTTTGCATGATTAGACATTACTATTTACAAGGGTTTTTGCAGATTTAACAGAAAAGAGGGGATGTTAATATACAGGTAGGTCCTCAACTTACTAATGAGGTGTGTTCTAAACATTTATAAGTAGATGATTTGGGACTTGGAATGCTTTCCTCCGTAGTAATGGTGCTATTATGTGTGGTGGTCAGGTTTCTAGCCAAATCCACCAATTCTGATTTAACCCATGTGGAGCAGAGTTATAGTAGAGTTCTAGCAGAGTCCTGGGTCCTGAGAGCAGAAGGAAAAATGTGCTTTCTCCCTGTTCATTGAGTCCAAAGAAAACTCAAGGAAAAGGTTTAAAAGAGGTGGAATCAAAGTGACTTGTCCACCTTAATTCCTATTTTCACCCTTCTCCCATCTCCCAGGGATCCATTGCTCTTGTGTTCTCCCAAGTCCACCACTGTGACTCTCCATTCTTCAAAACTGCCACCTTCCTCATTTCTCGTTGTCCCAATCACAATGAAGTGTCCAAATCCAATTCACTTTCCTTATATGAGTGGTTAGTCACTCCTCACCCTCCAAAAGGCACATCTATGATTGAAAGAGGGGGCTTGTGGGCCCCAAATTAATTGCAACTGATAAGATATTAGGGAAAGTAACCAGATGAAGGGAAAACCAGGTTTGAGAAGTGGTGGATATTTGACAACAGAATAGCACATACCAGGACAACGGTAGAGCCCCACCTGAGAGGCGGCCCCTGTAATTATTTTGCCAAAGCCATGGCCCCTTTCATAGCATCTTTTATCTTCCTCCCTGTCAGATGCCATGGGGCTCTCTAAAGGTTTCAATTTTCCCCCAACATCTCCCATGATGGTGGCAGTGGGTCAGAGGCATTCATAGGTATTATAGGCCTTTTATAAGTTGGGTCCCAGTAAGTGTCAGCCTCTCAATTCACAAAAAGTAGGAAACATTCTTGAATGGTTGGTGGTGGTGTGTGAAATTAGCACAAGACATATAATGACAGATAAGTGAGGCGCCTGGGAGCCCCTGAATTTAGGACAAGCCTTCTGAAATTTGTCAAAGGTACTCTTCTTGGGGATTTTTGTGATTTGCACAGGACACTAAGGTTGTTGTGGCCCATTAACATGCTGATGAAAATACAAGTACTAATGAGGCCAGGACCAGAGGTGGAATCTCCTCTTTGGCCAGCGGCTTCAATCTGTTCCATATATCTACAACCCACAGAAGCTGGCCCTCTGTCAAGGGATTCAGATGAGTGGATTTGTAAATAACCTAAGCTACATTATCCATCTGCATGCCAGGACAGCACTGCCTACCAAGCATACAGCCAATGATAGTGGGTCAGTTACAGTATCCTTTGCTACAAACTCTGACATGTTCTTAGGAAAGAATGGGTTGTTGTACAGTGTCTCCAATGCCTGCACTATCTTACCAAAGAGAAAAATCCTTCAAGAACTTCCAAACCCTTTCCTGAAAAGAGATGGGGGGGGAGTCTGTGTGTCTAGATCTCTGGATTTATGTGTATTTCTGTGTTGGAAAGTGTGCTTATGTTTCCCTACTCACAGGAAAGAATGTTCCTGAAAATTGGATGAGTGTGTGTCCCATCTGCTCTGCTTCTGTTGGTTACCAGGAAAGAACCAAGCCAGGCCTCAGGTGGCGGGGAACCAGGGGCTGATGCAGGAGGCTGCAGAGGAGCCATATACTCATCAAAGAAAACTTGCTGATGATACCTAAATGTTTATGATGAGGAAAGGCCACCTGTGATTGTTGTAGAAATGAAAGGGCCCTTGGGTTTGCATTGGATAGAAACAGTCACAGAATTGACAAAGTCATCAAAAACTAAGAGGAGAATAGAGTATGTGGATGCCTTTGGTAGTTGCTGCTAGAAGTGTGATTATTCTGGAACATGCTAGAGAGAACAAGGGAGCAAGAGTGTGTGGAGATTCTCTAATGTTTACCTTAGAATCGTGTGAGTTCCAGAATATGTGGATGAGGCAAAGGGTTTCAGGGTCAAAGTTTCCATGGAAGAGAGAATAAGAAAACAGATAAAGAAGTGAAGAGAAAACGAGAAGAGCCCAAGAAAGCAATGGATTCCTCAGAGATGAATACATGGGGAGAATTCTAGTTGATGCTTCAAAATTATACCAGCCTAGCAGGGGAGGAGGGAGGAGAGAAGTTGTCCTGAATCTAAGCCAGGCAGTCAAGGAGTAGTCAGTCTTATTTTGGTTGGCAATACTGACTTTGGAAGGGATCAGGCAGCGCCTCCAGCGGAAATGACATAAGCATCCCCTCTGAGATGATCTTGCCAATAGATCCCAGGAAAGGGGGTTAGTCACAATATTGCTGTGTTGCCTGGACAGATATAGTCTCTACAGACCTGATGCGGCTTGCCATGTGGCCCAAGTGCTTGACAATGAAAGTCACAGGTGCATCTGCCTGATGATCGAATAGCAAGGCCAGTCTGATCAGCACTCAGATATGTTATTAGTGTAAGAGGCAGGGGTCTCTTTCAGGGCAGGGCCACCAACTTCCCTTAGGTGCAGCTCACTCTGCAACAGGCCTCCCCACAGCAAGGTTTTTGCCCACCTTGGTGGTGTTTGGAAATCCTCCAGCTCATCATACTGTGCCAGGGTGTAGGCTGAGACTAGCTTGCATGCCAAAGGGAGCCCCAAATTTGAAACTCTGGCAAGCTGCTGTGCTCTGTTTTCCTGCTGGCCATTACCTTATGGCTTGTTTTTCACCAACTGCCTTTCTGCTTTTCTTCTTTGGAAGGCTGCGATCTCTATTGGTTGTAGGCCATGGCCCAATTGCCTGCAGGGCAGAAGAGATATCAAAATTGGCATTGAAGAGTGTGGCAGAGCAGGACTAAGAAGACTCCAATTAAGTCCAAACTCCACTTACCCATCTTTGCCTATTGGTGGGGGCACGGGAAGGGGCTTGGTGAAACCGTTTTTTCCAACCAGCCAGAAGGTCTCCTCTGTGCCTTTGCCCTTATGATTGAAAATATGGAAAATCTTAAGCATGTTATAATCAGTTTTCCAAAAGAAGTCCTCCTGGTCAGTAGGATCTGAGCATTGTGGCTGGCTCAGAAATTGCCTCTCCTTTCCCCTTGTCACCACTCTCTGAATTCTTCCTTCCTACAGGGCTTCCTTACCATATGTACCTGAGGCTCAGGCAAGCTCCATAGGCCACTAGAGCTGCCAGATGAAAAGCAAACACTTTTCCAGATATTTTGTCTGCTGTTACCACCCAGATCCATCTTCAGGAATGCGTGGATGTTCAGCTGCATAGCAACCAAACGTGTGGATGTTCAATTGCAGATTCTGTTTGTCATTTTTTGCCCTGATCTTTTGGCATTAGGCAAACCATTGTCTTTTGTATCTACGGTACATATATTCAGAGTCTATTTATCCCCACACCCTGTCATCCCTCCATTCCCAAAAAGGGAATAGAAGTGGAAAACAGGCTGCGAAACTTTGTTTTCAAGCCCAGGGCATCCTGGCTGCTTTGAGACATCCACACTGCTGCAGTGTTCTTTGCTTCTTACCAAGGGATTCTTAAAGGTAGGTTGAAACAACAAGAAGGCAACCATCTATAGCCCAGTTAGTTGGTTGTCAAGAACCATAGGTCTGAGAAGAGAAAGGGAGGGGAAACTCAAGCAGGGCCTGAGTGATAATCTCAGAGGAGCCGAGTTTTCTGCCTCTGTTCTGTCCTCCCCTCTTTCCAAGAAGAAAGAAGGGAAAATTTCCAAACTTTCCCTTCAACAGGCCTCTCTATTCTTCCTTCAATTCTCTTTTGTCTTTCCTCTCATCTCTTTGCATCCATAGGGGGAAAACATGTTTACTAAGATGGAGAAAAGTAAAGAGATGTGTTTCCAACTCCTTAAGCCTTCCTCACACTCAGCATTTGAAACACATATCTTGCGGACAGGGCACTATTAATAGGGGAACTTCTCCCAGGAAACGCAAGCAGTGGAACCTGGCTCATGGTACCCTCAGTGATTCCCCAACAATAAAAAAAAAAGAAACAGTTTGAAATTGTTTAACTTAGAAATCCCAATTAGATTCTCCTCCCTTTAAATGTGAAATCCGCTGTTCTCTATTTTATTGTATGTATATTCATCCCTTAACAATAATGACAACAATCATAACAATAATGATCAGATTTAATTGAAGCATCTCAGAACATTTTGTAAATATTTCATTCAAGGCTCTGAACAAGCCCTTCATGAGGCAAGTGGGAAAAGAATACCACTACAACCCAATCGCCACTAACTGACAACCAACAATCCCTAAACCTCAAATAACTGGACTATTTGGGGCCACTCTGTTTTCAGAAAAGGTGGACAACTTGAAAATATATTCCATCAGTCATTCTAGCATTTATTCTGCTCTGCCTGTACCAGGCCTGGGCACACAGAGACAGCTCTGTCCTTAAGGAGCTCACAGTATAGTTAAACAAAAACAACCTCATGCAATGTGTTGGGTTCTAAACCCATTTAGTCCAACTCCTCTGCCTCCGAAGCTCTTTCTTTTTTCACAGGACCTAGTGCAGTGTCTTAATTAGACAGTTTCTCAGTAAATAATCAGCCCGTTGTATTCATTAGAATTATCAACCCTTGGGCATCTTTGGATTTCATTTTGGTAAAATATACTGTTAAAGTTTAAACTTAGAGGATCCCCAGCTCCAGCCATTGTTGACTGTCTAGAGATCTACAGGCTATCAGGACAGCGTGCAATCCCCAAGAGAGCTTTATGGATGCCAGGATTGTCCAGAGATTTGGGTGGGTCTTGGGATACGCTGGGATGCCAAAACTAATGGTTGCAAAAGAGGATAGGAGTGTTATGGGCTTAGGAAGGCTTCCAAATCAAAGAGCATGCAGTGGAGCTCCAGGGGCTCTCTGAGGTTTTGGAGCTCATCCAAGAGAATTCTTAGGATCCTACCTCTCTGTTTAGCCAATCCACTTCCATAATTCTGCTGAAGTGGGGGGAGGGGGACAAGTACGGCAACAACTAAAACCTAAAGCAAACTCTTTGACGCAATATCGATCCCAGGGCAGAACCTGAGATTTCCCCAAATAACAGCATCTTACTTTGGCGTGACACTTTTAAGACACTTTGGCATCTCCTCTTTTATTTAGTCCTCACAAAACATTTGGAAGCTAAGTTTATTATTAATCTCCTTCTGTGAGTGGGGACACTGAGATGCATGGAGTTTAAATGGCTCATCAATAGGCAGGGAAAACTGCAACTTGAACTCAACTCTTCCATACCCCAAATTTTATTTATTTATTTATTTTTATTTTGGGGGATTCATTGAGGGTACAAGAAACCAGGCTACACCGATTGCATTTGTTAGGTAAAGACCCTCTTAGTACCCCAAATTTTAAATGCTCTTCCGTTCACATCACATAGCTTCTCAACACACTGGAGTCAAAAGGCATGTTTAAAGGCCAAAAATCAACTGTTGGGAATTTTAAAGCTTGTGAGATTAATGAGCTTCCTGATAACCACGAGTCAGAAGAGGCCTCTTTGTGAACAAACAAAAGCTCAGAGAGAGGATGAAGTTACTTGTCCAATGTCATGCATTGAGTCATTGATGGGGCAAGAATTACAGGCCAGACCTTCTGACCTTCACGAATCTGTCAATACAACCTCACTATTGCTTATCTCAGTTGCTGAAATGGGTGTTTTTGTGTGCGTTTGCGCACTCACGTGCTTGCGTGAGTGCTCGTCTGTGTGTTAGTGATTGGGAGTAAGGAGGGAAGAGATTGAGGGAAATAAAATAAATACTAATGCTTAGGGAACTAAGAATGAAATACTATTTAACCTCAGAATTCAGAGACAAAGTCAGAAAGTGTCCACCTCTGGAATATAAATTAGCACAGTTATTATGGAAAATAGTATGGAAATTTCTCCAAACACTAAAAATAGAATTACCATATGATCCAGTGATCCCACTTCTGGATATTTTCCCAAAGATTTGAAATCAATTTGTCAAAGACGTGCCTACTCTCCCACATTCGTTGTAGCACTATTCACAATAGTTAAATTATGCAATCAACCTAGGTATTCATCAATAGATGAATGAATACAAAAAATGTAGTATATATACACAATAGAATACTAGGCAGCCTTTAAAAAGAAGGAAATTCTGTCCTTTGTGACAACATGGACAGAATTGGAGGATATTATACTGTGATTAGCCAGGCACGGAAAGACAAATGCCACATCTTCTCACTTATATGTGAAATTTAAAACAATTGAACTCACAGTAGCAGATAGTAGAATGTAATTACAGAGGCTGGAGGTGGGGAGAATGAGGAGATGATGGCCAAAGAGTACAAAATCTCAGTTAGACAGGAGGAATATGGCTTTTTTGAGATCTATTGCATAACCAGGTGAATATAGTTAATAATAGAGTATTGTATGTTTCAAAATGGCTAAGAGAGTACATTTCAAATGTCCTCACCACAAAAAATGTTAAGTATTTGTGGTGATGGACATGTTAACTAGCTCGATTTAATTAATCCACATGACTAAAAAATCATAACATCACATTAGGCCCTATAAATATACAGAATTATAAATTGTCAATTTACAATAAAATAGTTTTGAAAAAATTTTAAGTGTCCACTTCTGGCAAGGACAATATAAATGGGCTGAGAACAATCATTTGAGAAAGTCTTTCCGGAATGTAAATCTACCTAAAAAGTCCCTGGTAAATACACCTGATAAGCCCAGACATATGCAAAAATCTCAGCAAAGAGCTTCAAACTTGGCAGGAAAATAGTGACTGAAACAGGACTCTTGTAAGAAAAGAGATAATAAAATGACTTCTCATTCACCAGCTCATCAGAAGAGAAGTGTTGAGAAAGCAGAATTGGCCAGTTAAGCACTGATCATTTGTTGCCGGCATAGGATAAACAGGTTGCACTGGGCAGAGAAGCCCAGCTTCTCATCTCTAAATGAGTACTCCCCCAAGCAACCTCAGCTTCCTAATGTTAGTCTCTTTCTTTTCACCCCAAATCTACCCAATTACTCAACTGCTCTATGTTCTCTTCTCACACCTAATATACATATTTTATCCCATTAAGAAAAACAACTTAGGTTTGGTGCCTGTAGCTCAGCGGGCTAAGGCACCAGCCACATACACCTGAGCTGGTGAGTTCAAATCCAGCCCGGGCCCGCCAAACAACAATGACAGCTGCAACAAAAAAATGGCCAGGCGTTGTGGCGGGCGCCTGTAGTCCCAGCTACTTGGGAGGCAGAGGCAAGAGACAGGCTTGAGCCCAGGAATTGGAGGTTGCTGTGAGCTGTGATGCCAGGGCACTCTATCCAAGGTGATAGCTTGAGGCTCTGTCTCAAAAAAAAAAAAAAAAGAAAAGAAAAACAACTTAAAGGGTCATCACTCCAGTGAGGGAGATGGGGAGAGAGCCCCAGAGGAAAGGAATGGAGAAAGTGTTGTTACTAGATCCAAACTTTGAGTCCAAGAGGAAAGGCTTTCATAGACGAATTTCAAACACTAGCCAGGTGGATGGAAAGGATGTTTCTAGCTGTCAACTTTGAAATCACACCAATTGAATGTGGCTTTCTGCTTCATGTACTACAGCAACTCTTGCTTCCAGCAGCAGAGTGGGTGAGGGGTGAAAATGCTGAATCAGAATTTCTGAAGTGTGCCAGTGATGTGGTCTTATTGGAAAAATACTTCATGTTCTCCAGTGGACTAGAAATTTCTTGTCCCCCAGCTTCTACTATACAATGTGCAACTCCTGTGTCTGGTGGGGAGGCAGGGAGCACAGAGACAAAGGGTCTCCTCTCCACTGCTGTCCTTCCTTTGGGTCTTAATTCCTCTCTACCTCCTTCTTCTCATTGTCCCTTCCTTTCCTCTAGGGTTCTCTCACCTCTTCTCTCTAAGTCTCTCCCTCTCCATTTCCCTTCCCAAATCCCAACAACCCAGGCCCAACATGGCATTAGGGAGAGCTCTTCCTCCAACTTGCTGCAACACATCTCCAAATTCCCTGGGGTAAGGGAAAACATGAAGCTGCAAAGGGCTTGTGTGAAGTAGGTCCTGCTTTTATACTTGAAACACCCAAAGGTGTGAGTGCTCCTGAATCTAATTTGAGGGGCAATAAAAACCATGGGAGTGGTGGCACACTTTTCCTTTTTCAGTTTTGAAAGTGGCACTTCAGCTTTTAAATGAAGAATCTATACCCAGCAATACAGAGGAAAGTGCTTCAGGAAACCAAGCTGCATTTGTCTTCCTCTGCTAAACAATGACAGAATGTAAAAAAGAGATCACAAAAGCCTTGAACAATTTGATTCATTGCCCAAGTAATATCCCTACCCCCATCATCTCACTTCCCACCTCTGCAGAGGTGGGAAAGGAGCCTATGTCCCCTTGAAAGTGACTCATACCACTTGCTAAAAGATATTAAGAATCTATTGGAAAAGACAAACTAAGATTAGCCAGAAAAGGAAGCGATCAACTACAATTAGGCCTTCCAACCTTTAACTCCTGCAATCTACTTACGTGTAAATTGCTACCATTTATAGAAGTCATGCCAATGACAAATACAAAAAATGCATCACTCAGGGCTCCGACTTTGCTTTGCACAAAAATAATCACTGAGCAAATCCTACACCATGGTGTCATGGAAAGGGCACTAAACAGGAAGTGAGACTTCCTGAGTCTTGAAATGATTTGGCTATCTGTTGACACGGGTCAAATTACTATACCTCTCTGGGCCTTGGTTCTTCATCTCAAAATGAAGGAGTTAGATTATTAGTTCCCAGTGGTTTGGGGGTAAGCCAGAAAGAGATAGGGAGAATTCAATGGAAATGGCAGAAAAAAGAGAAGATTATTCTAATCCTGAATCCCAGATCAAGTGTTAGCCCTAGCAGAAAGAAAAGGTGCTACAAAATGTGTGTCTTTCATAGAAATGGACTTTGTTCCTCTTGGATCTTGGGGAAAGAAATAAAGCCTCTGTAAATAGGGAGGCACTGATGCGGATTAGAAGTCAGAAAGGGTGACCCCTGAGCAGGTGAATAGAAAACTCAAATTCACCAATCCTGTGGCTATCGAACAATGTCTGGGACAAAGGGAAGTTAGGAATGTAAATAGTACTGCAGCTCATTGGAAAGCCAAATTCTAGGCAGTCCTTCGGGAGAAAAATGCATAAAACCTCATAGTCTGAAAAATGCAAGAGGATCTCAACAACCCTCCCCACTGTAGCCATAGTTTAAAAAGAAGAAAATGCAGGCGAAAGGGAACAATGGTGAGGGAACCCAAAATGGGACTGAAGAGTCTGCCTGAATTACAGCTCTGAGTCTCAGATTCTCAGGTACACTCTCGCAGCAGACCATGACCTCTCCAGAAGCAGGTGTGCCCAGGTGATTTGATTCCAAAAACAAAAAGACATTGTACCTTGAGCTCGGTTCTTCCTCGAAGCTCCACTTCATAGCCCTCATTCAGAGTGCGAAGAATCGTAACAGTGCTGAGGCTGACATGAATGCGATAAGCTGTAAAAGAAGAAGAGGCCTGACTTGGGCTTCATATCAATGAAATAAACGTCCCCACTTCTAAATTAACTAGACCCTGGGCAAAGCCCTGAGAGAGATCCTTAGAGTTTCACAGGAGGAGGAGGGGAAGTGATGCCTTTCCTTGCCAGGCCCAGATAATGCGCTAGCTATAGCACCTATCAGCCTCCTAGACACTCTTTCAGATGAGAGGCCATGCAATAGAAAGGTGTTAATTTAACGCAAAGGTTGAGATGGAGAAACCAGTAACCACACGTGTTCTCTTAGCTGAAACGTGACCTCCTCTGAGGGAAGTTTGGCTTCAGCAGTTTCTCTCACAGGCCGCTACTAGGGTTGAACTCCCAAGCATCACATAATCTTACTTCAGAGGCACAAAGGTATCTTTTCCACATGCATCCTTGCAACTGTCTCTCAATATTGCTGTATTAAAATCAGAGATCAGTGAGAAATATCCCAAGATGCCTGTCAACAAACATTCTGTGGAAACTGCTCATTCACTGATGATGTTTGGAGGGGTACATCTAGTTGTGTAAACCCATGAAGGTATTACTTTCTAACCAATGATCCCAACCTGGGATAAGAGCTTTCTACGGGGAGCTACCACTTTCAAATTTTATTTGGAACCTAAATGTAATTCCCTGATGAAGAACAATCACTTGTTGACTGAGGTAAAAAAAATCCTTGATCCCCCCCCCCCTTAAAATTGTCACTCTATGAAGTGAGACCATGTTAAGGCTGAGTATTAAATAAATGGCCAAGACTTGCTTTCACAGACTCTTGCAAAAACCATTCTTTTAGAAGCTGATTACGATCTGAGTAGGAAGGCAGGACTAAAAAGAACTGGAAGAAATTTCTTCTATGGATGTTCAAAATGACTTTCTCTCTCTTACTAGCTCAGTACTGTTGTTTGAGTCTTTCTCATTCACTCACGGTTACCCAAAGCCCCTATTCAAAAAAAGTTGTCCTATTCCTGAAAGTCACATGCATTGCCAGACCTGTGTGTGCCATGCTACCAGCATGTGGTGCTCAGGATGCCTTTCAGAAGAGTAACCCTGTTGGTAGGGAACACACAGCACAAAAGATTACTCATTCCAACCACCATCCAGTTGTGTGGCAAGAAGGATCACTCCAGGGCCGGGTCACCTGTCACTTCCATTCCAGAAACTCAGTGGAGTGAACTGGGCAGAAGGGAGATATTGATGAAATTGATTTTTTGTTAATGGCCCCGAGACGTGCCCTGATCTCCTACTCAACATGAGGTTAGCAGCGGTTCTCAACCCCTGGGTCGTGACCCCTTTGTAACAATGAAAATACATCGCAGCATTAGGAAGGTTGAGAACCTGTTAGAGGCTACCTCTTTACAGATCTTCAATCGCTTGTGGGATTTAACGCCGTATTTGGGTCACAGTCATAAGCTTTTAGAAAAGCACACTAACCAGTTCCTTCGGTGCAGAGATCATGGCGTATGCTTCTTTGTATCCCTCACAATGCTTTCCTTGCACAGTGCTTAATAAACACTTGCTGTGAGTGATTCACTCCACTTTATTCTTCCCACTCATCACTGGACAAAGTGCTACCTAAATCTCAAAATTCAATTTCTCCTCTCAACTCTGTATTTCCAATGTGAAATGTATGGAGTTTTCTCTGGTACAGACCAGAATATGACTTCAGCCTTCTACAAGCTTACATCAGTCCAGAGTACTGTGCCAAATCTGCATTGCGGTTCCATGATCAATTTCACTGCATCTTGGGTTGTACTTCAAGAGCAAAGTCATTTGCAAAGTCACATTCATGCAGCAGTTCCTGGATGACTACTTCCATGGCCTCTGCCATATCTGAGTCCGAAGACTTTCCCAGATGTCAGAAAATTTATTCTGACAACAGCTTCTAAGTTCCATACAGCCTCCTTAATCATGGCTAAACAGGCTAGATTGACTAAGACTGGGCCCATTGTGTAAGCCTGTTTCTATACATGAGTGATGGGGAGTGAGGTCAGACAGGCCACCACCCACTGTGATATAGGCCACCATATCATAGGGGACTAGTTTGAGAATATTACTGAAGTTTGGGAAGAGCTCGTTTTGCCTAGTAGCTGCCAAAGCCAGGACTGCTGAGGGCTTAAGTGGTTTCTTTTCTTCTTCTTCTTTGTTTTTTTTTTTTTCCTTAGTATAAAATCCATGAAAACAGTATGTAGAATTTAATGTTGTTCTCTATGCTTTTCCTATAACAGCATGAAAACATTGCTTTGCTCAATCATGGTAAAAGTAAAAGGCACATTAGGATTCTGACATCACCTCGGGAAGCATAAATAAATAACCAAGAAAGAATTGAGCCAACATCTTGCCAGCAAAAGACAAATGTCATAATAGTTTTTACCATTTCTTCTCAAAGTGAGAAGGGAACGGGGTCTTTGATGCCATGCTTGTTTTGATAGAAGCCAAGGGTTTTATATACAGGCAAGTTGGGATTAATTATTTCAGAATTCCACGCTCCTTAGATTGAGGGATTATTGTTAGTTAAATTCTAGGGTACTGTTTGAAGAAGCCAGAACTCCTGAAGTCTTAACTAGTTCCAAAAGAGGACTAGGGCAGCACACAGCATCCATTTGGGAGGCTTGAGTGTTTCCACAAACCAGTGGTAAGACCGAAAATATCGGTCCCTTACCTAGTTCTTTTCCTACAAACTCCCACAAACCTGCCAGCCTGGCCAACATTTTTCCTTTGCCCAAAAGACGTTTTTAGTTGTTTTGATCAAATTGACTGGCTGTTTCAGTGTTACTTAGCTACAACTTCATTTCTAGTACAAGAAAGGTACATGTTCAGTCCAACATCACCCCCTACTGGCATGCCACTGGAGACCAGGAAAACGTGTGATAAATCTTAATCTTCTCGAATTCTCTTTTATTTTTCTTTCAAACGTTACACCAAGTACCCCGCTCCCTTTCAACTCCCTTGAGGAAAAATCACTTTCTCAATTGTAGGATGGTACCATTCCATCCGCCCCTCTATAGGTACTCACGTAAGCCTGTTGATTCCATTCGAGAAGCTGTGTTTACAGTGTCTCCAAACAAGCAGTATCTGGGCATGGTGAGGCCCACCACGCCAGCAACAACCGGTCCTGTGGAGCAGCAGGGGATGGACATTGCAGTAAACAAGTATGTACTCAATGCTAATAGTGGAATGTGGCAAAGGGGGAGGAAGTAGCTTTGCAAAAGAATAAAAGTTGTCATCAAATAGCTCTGAGAATTTGAAGGAAGAGTAATGAACTCTTTGCCCTAGAAAAACAAATTTATAACCATTCAGACACGACTCCCCTTCTGAGTTATACCTTGGTTCCAAATAACAGTTATACTCAAAATGCTTATGTCCGTCAATGGGGACAAATAAACATCAACCCAAACCAGAAAAACCTGAGCTCAGGATCCAAATACATTTGTTGCGAGGGAAAAAATGGGACTCTTTCTTATGCCTTAAGATCCAGAAAGGACCTCATAGGTCTATCTGTCTCCAAAACTGGATATTATTGCTGAAAGAATTATTGCTTAAGACAGTTGAAAAATCTGAAAACAAATAGAGTTGACTTTTTATTATCTGTGTTAGGGGCGTGAAGAGAAGTATATACAATCCAAGAATATTTTCTGTTTTGTTTGAGAGTGGTTTTTGTTCTTACAGTTCAATCTGGCTGTGTTAGGGTGCAGTGTAATTGAAAAAAACTTCAGTAGCCATACTGAAAAGTCAGTTCGGAAATCTCTAGAAAGTTCTTCACCTTCACCTTTCTGGTCTCTGCGCTGTTCCTAAGTTTAAATTTTTCAGCATTGTTTTTTTGCTATTTCCTACGTTAAATAAAGTAATTAGTTGTTTTGCTTCAAAGAAATTCTTTCTGCTGAGAAGAAAAATAAGATCTACACTATTTACATTCTCAGTCTAATTTACTTCTCACTCATTCAGAAGCTTTCATTGAACACTGATCCAGGCACCAAGGAGAATAAAAAAGAAATGCAAAACATGGTCTCACCTCTCCAGGGGTCCTACTTTAATTGAAGAAAAGAGACTGCCAAATAGCAAGCAAATCAGCAACAACTGGAGACAGTGTATGGCTGAGACAAGACAAATAATATAAAAAGAAGTGGTATAATAGTTTAGAAAATGCTTATTACGATCTGTCTCTGTCAGGGAAGAGTCCAACAGAGAAGGTAGAACTTGATCAGGGTCTTGATGGGTGAGTAGGACTGAATAGGCGAAAAGGGAACATAAATCAAAGACTCGTGGTGGAAATTGAGCATGGAACTTTGGGAAGCTCTTAGAGAAAGCAGTCTGCCTGTTCAAGTTGCTGGGGAAAAACTACAGAAAAGGTTGGATTAAGCAGGTTGTACAAGTTGGAGGATCTTGAACCACTAGAGAATTTTGAGCAGGGAATTACATAATGAAAAGAACTTTTTCTTCTTTATTTTTTTCTCATATTGGTGGATAGCGTGCATTGAAAAGGGAAAAAATAAAACCAAGAAAACCTTTTAGATGACTGTTGAAGTAATCTAAGCACAAGGTACTGGGAAGGAGATGATGAAAAGCGGATGGCCAAAAAGAGATGATAAAGGAGGTGGCGCCTGTGGCTCAACGGAGTAGGCGCCAGTCCCATATGCCGGAGGTGGTGGGTTCAAACCCAGCACCCCCCCCCCAAAAAAAAGAGAGAGAGAGAGATGATCACCGAGATAGTGTGAAAATAATATTATGAGTCATTATGAAAGGAGAACCAACAAACTTGGCTGTCTGATTGACAACTATGAGAAAATTGGCATGGACTTATACATTTATGCTGATTTGTGGGGAAAGAGGAAGTTTTAAATTTGTTAAATTTAAAATAACAGAAAATAATACAAGAAGAGGTGCTCTGAAGAGGGCTGGAGATGTGAAACTAGAGTGTGAATGAGAGGTAAGGATTATTCTTTTTATTTATTTACTTAATTTTATTTATTTTTTTTTTTTGAGACAGAGCCTCATGCTGTCACCCTGGATAGAGTGCTGTGGCATCACAGCTCACAGCAACCTCCAACTCCTGGGCTCAAGCGAGTCTCCTGCCTCTGCCTCCCAAGTAGCTTGGGACTACAGGCGCCCGCCACAACGCCCCGCCACTTTTTGGTTGCAGCCGTCATTGTTGTTCGGCGGGCCCGGGCTGGATTCGAACCCGCCAGCTCAGGTGTACATGGCTGGTGCCTTAGCCTGCTGAGCCACAGGCGCCAAGCCAAGGATTATTCTTTAAAAGAAAAATATCGAATGCCTGCTATTGGAAGGAAAGCCAGGAAAACACAGCTTATTCTGATGACTATAAAAAGAATGGATGGAAAGAGACAAGAATGGAAACAGAAAGATGCTATTTATATCAGTGACCCAGGCAAGAGATGCTGGTGGCTTAGGCTTAGTTGTGAGAGTGAAGGAGAAATGAGAGATTCAAGAAATATTCAAAAGGTAAAACATTCCAGACTTAGTCAAGGAGAATGACTTTCAAGACTAATTGGAGTAAGATGGAAATGTTAGCATGAAGTTTGATATTATACGGCTGAAGTTTAAGGGAGAAGACTGCTGAAGCTGTGGAGTTAGACGTCATGAGCGCACAAGTGGTAGTTAAATCATAGACAAGAATGAGATCACCCAGAAGAGTATGTAAGGGGAAAAAAAAACAGCAGATTGGGACAGAGCCCTGGGAAATATCAATATAAAGAACGGATAGAGATAAAAGAAATTATTAAGTTTCACCTGTACCCTTCTGAGGTGAAACTTACTAAATGTAGAATATAAATGTCTTAACACAATAACTAAGAAAATGCCGTGAAGGCTATGTTAACCAGTTTGATGAAAATATTTCAGATTGTATATGAAACCAGCACATTGTCCCCCATGATTGCATTAATGTACACAGCTATGATTTAATAAAAAAATGAAAATCAAATTTTTTAAATTAAAAACAAAATACTGAAAAAGATTCTTAAAAGAAAAAAGAAGAAATTATTAGACAATAGTAGAAACAAAAGCCAGGTTGGAATGAGTTAAGAAATAAATTAGAAATAAGGCCCTGCAAAGAGCAAGGAGATCACCTGACGGACGGCTTTGTAGAAACCGTTAGAGAACAGGAAGGCCTCAGATAACCAGTAAATGAAGCAAAGAAGCAGCGTTCAGAGAGCAAGGAGCAAGTCATGAAAGCCAAGTGAGGGACATTTCAGAGAGGGTTGTCATGAGTGTTGAGTGCTTCAGAGGTAAGTGCAGACAAGAGCTAGCGGAGGTGGTGAGGACTGAAGCCAGATTGCAAAGGGGCTAAGGCAGAAGCGGATAGTAAAGAAACGGCATTCATCTTTGAAAAAGTTTGGTAAGAAAGGGATAAAAAAGACGGGGGAAGAAAAGGAGTCCAGAAGAACATAGCAAAGAGAAAGAGATGGGGGGCGGCGCCTGTGGCTCAGAGGAGTAGGGCGCTGGCCCCATATGCCAGAGGTGGCAGGTTCAAACCCAGCCCCAGCCAAAAACTGCCAAAAAAAAAAGAGAGAGAGAGAGAGAGAGATGGGGAGTGGAGAAGGAAGCAAGAGGAACTAGTAGGTGAGAGGTCTGTGGTCTTCTGAGATGCCTGTCAAGATAAAAGGATACAACGAAGGGGGGAGCGTGAAGATTATCAAGCAAGAGGGATGAGCAGGCAAAGAAAAATACTTTGAGATTTTAACTAATTAAATGAATTACCCTAAACACAACATATACCCGTTGACCTTGCCACATAGCCAAACGTGGACGCATTAGCTCTAACCAGAATGGTAGCCTGAAAGGGTTTAAAGCCTAAAACGAGAGTTGCTTCCCACTGTGGTAGCAGGGGCTGGGAAGAGAGTAAACTTGGGTAGGCATAAAGGAATCGGGCAGTCTCGGACACCTGGATAATCGGCTGCCAGGGATCAGGGGCGAGTGACCTTCGCTTCCTTCCTTTTCTCGTCTTTCTCGAGGCTCATGAGAATGTTTTCTCTTGCTGTAACTTGTTACCTGAGTGCAGGCCAATTCGAATTCGGACTGGCACCTCTGGCATGTGCCGCATCTTGAAGGTGCCCACGGAGCTCAGGATATCCAGGGACATGTTTGCAATCTCAGCTGCATGCCTACTGCCATTCCTCTTTGGGAGGCCTGAGGCCACCATGTAGGCATCTCCAATGGTCTCTACCTGGGAATCAGGGGAAACAGAAGCAGCAGGTAACTTCTTTTGTGTTTCTGCTTTTCTTTGTCCGCAGAGCTTTAAGGGAGTGAGGGAGGCCGGGTTGTCTTCTTGTGAAGTGAGGAAAGAGAGAGGGCTGTCAGTGGTTCATAGGCCAGGCTGCATGTTACAATCACTTAAGGAGCTTAATGAAAAATACCAATGTCTCAGCCCCACAGCTAGAGATTCTGAAATAAGTTGCAGCTACCTCACAGGTGCCTGACGGGCCTTAGAAAACTACCAGGCTCCGAGAAGTTCTTGGGGGAAATGAATGGGGAAATTTCTAAGACTGTCCTTAGAATATCCCTAGCGGACCACCCTAGGAGACGGTGCCTACAGTGCTCCCCACCCAGCATTGCCCTAGAGCAGTGGTTCTCAACCTTCCTAATGCCATGAAGCTTTAATACGGTTCCTCAGGTTGTGGTGACCCCCAACCATAATATTATTTTCATCGATGAAAATAATTTTATGGTTGGGGGTCACCACAAAATGAGGAACTGTTAAAGGGTGGCAGCATTAGGAAAGTTGAGAACCACTGCTCTAGAGGCTCTTGGGTAAATAAATGAGGGCAGCCTTAAGGTGAGTATAGATAGGTAAAGGGAAAAGAAGAACCAGGAAGAGTCTGTTCCCTTAGCTGCCATGCCTTGCTAATGTGATGAAATTATTTTGAAGGCCTATTAAGTATGAGAACTGGGTCTTTTTCCACCAGTTACCACCTCTTCACCTACAGCTAACTTCCTGAGAAGCAGCAATACTGGCCCACAACCGCTTGGTAGGGGCAGTTAGGCACCTGGAAATAAAGGCAAATCTCCGTTCCTCATCTTCCCCTCAGAAGGTGTGGT
Organism: Perodicticus potto; assembly: GCA_963574655.1. Lineage (NCBI taxonomy): Eukaryota > Metazoa > Chordata > Mammalia > Primates > Lorisidae > Perodicticus > Perodicticus potto. The sequence goes on from CAUYRH010009186.1 coordinate 37,223, forward strand.
CACTTTTGTGAAATCTACCAATCACACCGTGCTGCTCCAAGTTTGGATCCACTTAAACTTCATGTTTTCCCAGAGACCTGCACTCACAGACTGGAATAGTTAAAAGCATGAAACGCTGAAGTCAAACTACCTTAGTTAGAACATCAGATCCAGGGCGGTGCCAGTGGCTCAGTGGGTAGGGCGCTAGCCCCATATACCAAGGGTGGCGGGTTCAAACCCGGCCCCAGCCAACCTGCAACAACAACAAAACTAGCCGGGCATTGTGGCTGGCACCTGTAGTCTCAGCTACTCGGAAGGCTGAGGCAAGAGAATTGCCTAAGCCCAAGAGAGGCTGCTGTGAGCTGTGATGCCATGGCACAAAGTGTGACTCTGTCTCTTAAAAAAAAAAAAAAAGAACATCAGATCTGACACTTAACAAGCTGTGTGGCAATGGGCAAGTCACCTAATATCTCTGTGCTTCAGGGATAATGACAATATCTACCTTGAAGGGTTTTCTAAGAACTAAATAATTTAATTTACTCATATGTCAAATCACTTAAAAGCTGTTAAGTGCATGATAACATATATTAAGTACAAGTTATCACCATCATCATTACCAACAAATGAGTATACCTTGAAACTGGCCTTAGGGGCTAGATGCAGTGGCTCACGCCTGTAATCTTAGCACTCTGGGAGGCCAAGGTGGGTGGATTGCATGAGCTTAGGAGTTCAAAACCAGCCTAAGCAAGAGCAAGACCCCATCGTTAAAAATAGCTGAGTGTTGTAGTGTGCACCTGTAGTCCCAGCTACTCGGGACGCTGAGGCAAGGGAATTGCTTAAGCCTAAGAGCTTGAGGTTGCTGTGAGCTATGATGCCACAGCATTCTGCCCAACACAGTGAGAATCTATTTCAAGAACAGAAAGAAAAGAAACTGGCCACCAACCTGTAGGTATGATTCAGCCCTAAGAAAGAAGTTTAACAACCATCAATAGGCTTTTCATTATGGCTTTCTGAATAGCCAATAACAATGACCCCCTCACACCTACAGACCTTCTCTATCAACGTGCTTCCATCCACAGCCTCCTTTACCCGGTACCATTTGAGGAAAGGATTCCTGCCCTCAAATAAACATGCCAGCCTGCACAGGGGAAGGAAGGGTTACCATGCAAATGCTATATAGGAGGAGAAACTGAACAGCTGGCCATGATCAGAGACTGGTGGTTGACCCTTCAGCTTTGATGAGTCAGTCACCTGTGAAACCCTAAGGACATGGATAAGGAGATTAAAAGAACAGGGGACATGGGCATACGTGGCCTTGGTGTGTAGGCTGCTGTGGGGAATTGTGGATTGCATCAGCCAACATTAGGACAATGAAAGGAAAGAGGAGATTTAGACAGGGGTCTGGTTGAGATGCAGGTGGTGGCAGGGGACTGAAACTGAAAACAAATCGCAAACTTCATAATTCTGCAGCGGCCTTCTCACTTCCATTTCAGATTATCAAGTGCCAGGGGAGCTGATTCCAATTTTACAGGTAAAGAAAATGAAAATACAAATGGGTTTGGTCATTCAGCGCTGGTTCAATTTTTATTTCCTTTGCTCTGTGTTGTTTTTAATCAACAACACTGAAAAATTAGATTCCAAATTTGGATCCCTATATCCCTGCTCTGTCGTGGGAACAGCCCACTAATTCTCCACTGCAACCAAGAAGTACCAAAATATCTAATGGCCTCATTCCTAAAATCTCCAGCAATTATCTGAACAGAATCAGCTGTATTGATTAAACCAGTAGCTGTGTTACTGTCCATGCTGAATCATCTTTGATTTTAGTTTCAACTGAATTAGCTTTCAGTGATTTGTTTTTCTCTTCAGGCTGCTTGCATTCAACAAGTTAAGACAGGTGGTCTAATTCCATGGATTTTTCCTCCACCGTGGTTTCCACATGTGCTTCTTGATCAGCTTGCAGCTCTTGCTTATTGACCAGTATAATGTCTATTTCTGAGCCCTATTTTGGTGACTTGGCCTAGCCCGGAGGCTCTCTACCTGATCTACAAGGGCCTTATCTAATTTGAGATAAACACATTTCCCTGTGTATGATTTGAGAGCTGGAACAGTTCAGACTGCTCTGAAGGATCCATGAATGGAGCTACTCATTCTCCAGTTCTACTGTGAGTCCTGGGCTGGAGGAGCTGTCTAACGTTTGGGATTCCTGGGGCATCTTTCTCCATCCATATGACAAGCACCCATGATGCAGATGGCATTGAAATGCCTCTGCATTGCTATGAGATTTTTAGTCATTTTTGCCTAGAGACAAGACATATAGAAGGGCACAGGTGAAACTTACTAAGTGTAGAATATAAATGTCTTAACACAATAACTAAGAAAAGGCCATGAAGGCTATGTTAACCAGTTTGATGAAAATATTTCAAATTGTATATAAAATCAGCAAATTGTACCCCATGATTGCATGAATGTACACAGCTATGATTTAACAAAAATAAAAAAAAGAAGGAAGCATGATACCAAAACGAGTGAATATAGTGATCTATTTACTCATCTTCTGCAACCTTTGACAGAGTATAAATTCAGAGGCTGGAGAAGTGGGAGAAGGTGGGACAGAGGCTTGCTCATAATTAATCACTTCCCGACACCTTAGACCAATAGGTGGGCCTTTGGTTATGCTGTTACAATCCCAAAGAGCCTCAGGTTTAATAGATTCATGGTGTAATATCAAGGCCCTTCCTGTACCTAAGGGAGGAGAACCAATTTTAATAGTATATATTATCTCCACACAAACTTTACCAAGATGAACTCTGTTGCAGCCACCAACTATAGGGAAAAGACCATTACTTCCCCTTTATCCCCTTTAGTGCCTAGCATGATACTACCTACACTACGGGTACTCAGCCTCTGATGTGCAGTAAGTCTCCTGACCTCAACCTCTTCTTGATCCCAATTCTAGAAAAAATCTCAGAAGAAATCTGGTAATCTTTTGCTGAGTTCGGAGTTGCTATTTTGTCAAGTAGGAAATTACATGCATGCTCTCTGGCCTTCATCTTCAATGGGATACTAATGAAAGTGATACACCATTTAAATTTTTATTCCTAAATGACAACGTTCTACAAAATCATATCCTTCAATTTGGAACACATATAGACGAGCCTCATGTAAAACTTTCACTCTGTTATATATCTTGCTGCTAATGAACCTACCTTGTAGACATCATGACTGCCAATGATTGCATCAAAGAGTGTGTACAGGTCATTCAGAAGATCCACCACCTCAATGGGCTCACTCATGGCGGAGATGGTAGTAAAGCCCACAATGTCGCTGAAGTACAAGGTGACCAGGTCAAAGCCCTCAGGTTCAACTGTGCAGCCCTTTTTGAGAGATTCAGCAACTGATCTGAAAAGCAGACATAGCTATTCCTAAGAGGAAAGGGGCCTCCCTTCATGCCACATACACCTCATACATCTGCTAGAACACAATTATTCCAAAATTCACTGCCAAGTAAATGATGAGGAAGAAAATGTCACCTAGATGAAAACCTTAATTTGTTCATTTATTCTGCAAACTTGTTTTGAGTGTTAAATTGTGCTAGGCAGAGTGCCAGGTGCTACAATACAGCACTGAACAGACAGACCGGGTTTCTGCCTTCGTGGAGTTTTTTTTTTTTTTTTTTTTTTTAAGCTATCCATTCTTCTACCTCAAAGGTGACCTTTTCACGAGACTAGTTTGTTCAATTACCTCCAAGACCATCGTGTTACAATGTTATGATAAGGTGCCTTGGAAAATTTGGAAATTGTAGCAATAGGTAAGTTTTTCAAGTAAGGGAAGAGAAGACCTGGAAAAACAACCTTGCTACTTTCCACTAGATAGTCAATGAAATGCCTTCTTTCCATGGGTCAACCTCCTGACAAAGTCACGGAGTGACATACAGAAAGCCCAAGGCACCCAAAACTTAAATGACCAGCACGATCCACAGGGAGTGGAAAATTAGGATATGTGCTCTGCTCCCCTGGTTTTCAATTCTACTTTGATTTGTAGGTGTGACTCAAATCCCCTAGGAGAAGAGGGTGCAGGGTGGGGGGAAGGGCAGCTTGTTGATGGGTAATTTCTTCTTCTCTTTTTAATAGAACACACTGTTATAAGGATTCACACTCCTCAGGTGTTCACACATACGGTGGTAGCATCTGTGTTAGAAGCTTTTCCGTTTTCTGTTTTTCAATTTCCAGCTCTTCGGTCCGCTCCCGGATCAAATCTTCTAAGTTGCTAGAATATTGCTCCAACATCCGAAGCATAGAATCAATGATATTGGTCTTCTTCCCTTTGTTGAAAGTTTTAAACTAGAAGTAAGACAGAAAAAGAAGCCAGGGAAGGCTTACTCCCCAAACTCAGAAATGATGGAGCAAGCCCCCTTCCCACAAATCCTTTTCTCTAAAATTCTGGCACAGCTATGTCTGCTTTTTCCATAGACGAGGAGGAAAAATCACCACTACCCTCATTGTCACCCTGGTTCAGACACAGGGACCTTCCCTACCCCAAGATCTTCCCCTGTTCTTCTAGAGATTTCAAGTCAGCAAAGATGCTCTGGGCAGGCTCCTTCAGTTCTAAGAATATTCACGTGAATAGGAACCACTTCAAAGGCAACAGGATTCTGTCTTGAGCCCAGGTGGGTTGTGGGTGGGGTAAGGGAGAAGAGGGAAAGATGTGCCGTTTAACTCTTCGAGATTATCAGCCTACAGAATCATCCTTAGCCTCCGATGCTACTGTGTTGCCAGTTCTTGGGCAAGGAGTGGTTCCTTAACTCTTAAAGAAGGCTCAAGATCCACAGCATAAAATCTACCTCCATCCTTACTATGGGGTCCAAGAATGTGTCCCCTAGGACCTGCCCTTCAGGTTAGTCAGGGTCATGTGGCAATATTCAACTGGTTTGGACGTATTCGGTGCCCTAATCTATCCGAGGTGTCTGCATGCCACAAATTTTCAACACACCTTCGTGAGACCTTGCCCATCTATAGAAACAAGGAGTTTGGCATAGCATTAGAATCAGGAGTGGCAACCCCTTGGTGCCGCTGCATTTAGCACGCACGTGGCTTTGTTCACAACCATAAAAGACTGGTGGTGGTTTTGCTAAGCAGAGACCTAGGACTGGGTCCCAAGGATGTCTCTTATACAGCAGGGCCTCGCCTGCTCCACTCAGCACCCAGTGCCCTGAGACCAACACTCGGAGTTTCCTTCTGAGCTTGATTCACGTCTGCGGGTCCACCAAAGTCCTGGGGCTAAACTCAATAGCCAGTTCGGACCCTTTAGGCTCCTCCAGCGAACCTCCCACTCTTCCTCCTCTCGCTTAAGCTTTATTAATTGTAGGAAGGTGGGAGGATAACCTTGTCATCAGACAGGCTAAACGTCCACCGAAGCATTTTAGCGAGGGCAGCCCCAGCCATGTCTTGTTTGAAAGTCGCGGGATGCGTTCGCCTCCTATCTATCACCGGCTTCTCTGCTGCCTTCTGAAATAACATCTCTAGCATCAACACAAGGGCAAGTGCTTTTTCTCCTGCCTTGTGCTAAGTTTTTCGAAATCTGACCTTCATGGTTCTTTGCCTTTTCCCTACTATTGAACACCTGTTCAAGTGTCCTCAAGAAACTCAGCTGGGCTGGCTAATGGAGTCATTGTTAGCTGGGGACACGGATGACTTCAGAAGCAGGGCCCCTCAGGCTTTCAATCCAGCTCTTTCTCTTTTCCGCCTCAGATACCTGCCACTCATAAAGCATCTCAGTGCTGTACTCCAGCCAGGTTCAAAAGCCTCTCTGCCAGAGCTGACACAGCACTCACGGAGAGCACCCTCAGTTTCAGTCTCCTGTCATTTCAACAAAGCTCTAAATGGATGCTCCAACATCGGAACTGCACCCTAGCTTCCTTAGCATGGCGCGTTCTGTCCATTCTTCCATCCCCATTTGCAATCTCCACCTCGAGGGGAAAAAAATCCACCTCTTTAGAAATTAATATCTGAAGGAGGGAGGTATCGCTTTTCAGGTACCTCATTGCCTTGAGTAGTTCTTCCCTGGGAACCTAAGGAATCTCCTGATTCTGCATTCTATATTTGAATTTGCTTTCGTAATGGACATGCTTTCAAATACCCCCATTTTTCCTGACCCTCCAAAAACAACTCAGTGTCACCTAAATGGTGGACTCATGAGAATTCCCCGGGATCTCAGCAAACACGGCTCTGCGTGGAGCCGCCTCTATTCCATGACACCCATCTCCTAACCGTCTTAAAGCCATTGATAATAACAGCTGGTTCGATTCCATCTCTGAAAGGCTGTTTAAGCTTGATTGCAGCTGGTCTGGAACAGAGATTCAGACACGGGAGAGCACCAGCACCAATGACTGGCCTCATGGATGATGTGCTGGTGATGCTCTAGCACCAAGGGCTTCCAAGTAGCCACCCCCAGGCTACTTCTCTAAGAGGCAGGCCCTTACCCCTTGCAAGAGTTTCCTTTCACAACATGGCAAGGGCCCTCGGACTTAGCCTTAGGTAGGCTTGTTTTAGCAGGGCTTCTGAACAATGAGATTCAGAGTCCTTACCTGGTTAAATATTTCATCAAAAGTCGGTCGTTGCTCTGCAGCCTCAGCCCAGCACTGCTTCATCAGCTGGAGACATTCTGGGGGAGCGTGCTCAGGAGGGACCACTGGTCTGTACACAGGAGGAGGCTTCTTAAGTCTGTGTATGATTTCTGTCCAGAGGCAGTAAGAGAAAGGTTTACAAATCACGGAAAAAGCACCAAGATTCAGAAGAGATAACTGGGTTTTAGCTAAGAAAGGGACAGGCCAGGAGAAAACATAGAAGGGCCATCTCCTTTGCTTTCTCTTTATGTGGCCTGCATATTGATTGTATCTGGGCGAAGGCTCCATCAGGCTATTGGCAAGGGCTGAGAAACTAATCAGTTGAACTATTGATATCATTTAGTCATAGCTTTATCCTGTTTCTGCTATGTTTTAGATGCATCCTATCTGATGTCAATTTTAATGCTATAAATTCACTGACCTGGCTCCCCTCACCTACCCCCAAATCATCAAAGTCTTCTGGTCCCCACAACAGCCCCATTTAGCTCTCCGTGCAGATCTAGGCCCAGCCCAGGTCCAAGCTTTGAGCTCTGCCTGGTCTCTAGACAAAGAGAATTAAGAATTACAGTATATAGGGCAGCACCTGTGGTTCAAAGGAATACGGCGCCGGCCCCATATCCTGGAGTTGGCGGGTTCAAACCTAGCCCCGGCCAAAAACCGCAAAAAAAAAAAAAAAAAAAAGAGAGAGAGGGAGAGAATTGCAGCATGCAGTCCAAGGCTGTATCATGATTCTCCTGGTTGTAGGTCTATGACTCAATTTTTAGTGGAACATTTACTGTATTCCAAACTATGGGCTGAACACTTTGCATCCATTATTTCCTTGGATTCTCACTACAGATAGAGGGGGTAGGCACCTCATTTTCATTTTACAACTGGAAAAAATTGAAGTGCAGAGAAAGTAACTTTCCTGAAGTCACAGGTACATGACAGAATTCAAATGTGAATCCACGCAGTCTCAATGTACTATATGGTCCTGCTTCTAAATGCCTCAGATCTCAACCTGGGAGTTCCCAAACTCCTTATTCAGACCCAACGACCATTAATGACCAAAGGTCTAGATTAGCCAGATTGACCTTTACACAAAGGGAGAAAACTCCCTGGGAGCAGGAGAAAATTGTTAGCCTGTAATAGCTCCAGCAACCCACTCTGAGCCTCCAACTGGTCTCTCTGCTTCCAGCCTAGCTGTCTCGAAACCATTCTGAAAACACAAACCAGGCCACGTCACACTCTTGCTCAAAAGGCTTTTATGACTCCTCACTGCCCACAGAATAAAATCCAAGCTCTTAAACATGGCCTCTGACTATCTGTTCAGGGTCTTTTCTCATCCTCATTCCCGTCCCCTGCCACCCCAATCCTAACCTCCACATCTTCACCCACCATTTTCCCTTCCCACCCCCGTGTCGGCGATAACACTTCAACAGCGCTGCCTCGGACTCTAGTAAGCACACTGTTGCCACCGTGAAAGAATTGCAGCTGTCGCCCCTGACTTTTCAGCTCCTGGTGACATCCCACCTTCAGCTCCTTTGACCCAGGTCATCCTGTACCAATAACGGTGTCTCCCTTGCAGCATCCTATTCTCGGTGCGACAGATTCCATGGGAGCCAATCCCTTGGAATATGACTGACATCCGTTCTTTGGCATAGGGAGTCTTTGTCCCTCTTTCGGAACACCATTAAATTCACGGCTCACCTCTCTGCTAAGGCATAGCATGACTCATGCATTTGAGGATCTCACAGCCCAATTGGGATAAACAATGGCAAACAACGTAAGTGCTCTTACGGGCACAGGCGAGCACAGAGACCTGACCCACGCTGAAGACGTCAGAGGAGGCTTCCCAGAGGCGGTGACATGAGTTGGATGAGGCGAGGTGGAGAGAAGGTAAGGGAATTCTTGTTATTGTGAACAGCACGTGGGAAGGCACAGAGGTAGGAGAGACCGTGACACTTTCAGGACACTGCCAGTCACGTGGTTCAGCTGAAGCGTGGGAGATGACAGACCATAAGCCTAGAGAGGTGCCTCAGGGCCAGATTGTAAAGGGCCTTGCACATCACGTGAGGAGTTTCAGCTTCATTGAACAAGTGATGGGGAACAGTTGGAGGGCTTAAGTAGAAGAGTGACGAGGGACCCTCAGTGGGACAAAGGATAGCTAAGTGGTTTGGGTTCATCTTCCTTTTTCATTTTTAAAAGCTTATATTTTAAAATAAATTTAGACTTCCATAATCGTTATACAAACAGCATAATCAGGGCAGCACCTGTGGCTCAAAGGAGTAGGGCACCAGCCCCTTATGCCAGAGGTGGCAGGTTCAAAGCCAACCCCGGCCAAAAACTGCAAAAAAAAAAAAAAAAGAAAGAAAGAAAGAAAGAAAGAAAAGAAACAGCACGATTGCTTATACACCTTTCACTCAGCTTCCCCTAGTGTTAGTAGCTTGCAGAACCATAGAAAAAAAGGAAATTAGCATTTGTATAACACTATTACTACACTTGATCTTAGCCAAAAGGCCGAGAAGCGACGTATAGCACTATTACTAGAGTTCTTTTCATCAATTTTCCCCTAATGTCTTTTTTCTGTTCCACAATCCAATCAAGCCCCCATATTGCATGGAATCGTTGCCTCTTGTTCTCTTCCAATGTATTAAATATTATAGTTCCTCATTCTTTTCCTATATTTCATGACTTAGATACTTAAGATGAGTGCTGGCCAGTTATTCTGTAGAATATCTCTCAGTTGGGATTAATGGGACGTTTTCTCATGACTAGTTTGAGGTGATGCTTTTTTTTTTTTTTTTTTTTTCTCGGTGAGAATACCACAGAAGTAATGTGGTGTCCTTCTTAGTGTGTCATGTTGGGGGGCGGAGGTGACACTGCTATGGGTGATTTATTACTGGTAGTATCTTACTACTGGTAACCTTGGTCATTTGATTAAGGTGGTGTCTGTAGAATCCTCCACTTGTAAACTTACTATTTTCCATTTGCAATTAGTAACTATCTTGTGGGTTCACACTTTGAGAACATGCAGATACCCTGTTTTCCCTCAAACATTTGCCCCACAGATGTTATCATCCATTGGTGGATTTTTCCTGATAGCCAAGATGAGGATGGGAGCCTGTGGCACGTCACAGGGACCTAGTGGGAAGACTTTAGTATCCACGAGCGTCAGGAGGGGTGTCAAAATACATGGCAAGGAGTGTCTTGAAAGCATAAAGGAGATTGCAAAAAAGAAAAAAAAAAAAGACAGAGGAATTGATGTAAGTCCTATAGGCCATTGATTTATGTCACAGTTTGAAAAAGGACCAGCTTCTTGGGTCGAGGGAATTTCTTCCAGATGCCTAATGCTGTCTGGCTCCAAGTCCCACCTGCACACAGCATGGACCACTTGCAGACTAGCAGAATGTTAGCACAAACACTATTCTGGCAAATCGCTGCAGCATGAGTTGGCCTGATGATCAGGGTCATGGTGGGCCCCTGGGGCCCTTTTCTCACTTCCCACTTACCTTCAGCAGGCAGATCCATCATGCAGAATGGGGTGCCTCGGACCATCACTTCTTGCATGATGATGGAGAAGCTATAGACATCTCCTGCAAAAGAACCTAACCTGCTGCCCCTCGGGGCTCTCAACAGTTCGGGGGCTGTCCACAGCAACTCTGAAAAGAAAGTATTGTGTATGAATGCAGGGGGGATTAACCGACAACATCTGCAGTGCCCATAAGGGCTCCGAGGGTGCTGTTTTATTGACTGCTTTATATTTTTACTAGACAGACTGGCATGCTAGTGCTCCCCAGGGTGTGAATCTATTCATCTAAGGAATTACGTACAGAGAAAACATACTATTCTCTTCACCCCAGGACTATGCAGGCAGACACAGTAGAGGTGTGGGGAAGGGCAGAGAAGCTCAAAGTGGAGAAACTGTCTGGTGCTTGCTTTCTTGCTCTCTCGAGACTGCAAGGAGCAGCTGGCAGGTTTCCAGAGAAAGGCGAGTGCACTGCCAGACTGGTTGCCATGGATTTGTTGTTTACTGAGATCTATATGTGTCTGGTAATTTGATTTTGCTGGGGCTCGGGGATTCACAACTTGCTTTCTCCAGGTCTTTTCTAAAAGGATCAGAAGATCCCCAGACCTCCTCTCTTCCTTGCAGTGCAAAAAGGGGCAGCAATTGCTTCGTCGCAGTTCTGCACATGTTAATTGAGGGTCTACTATTCACCAGGCACTGTGCTGTATGCAGGTGGGTGCCAGAGGTGAATCAGACCTTACCTTTGCACTTGAGGAGTTCACAGACCAGTGGGCAAGACTGACATGTGCTCCCCTAACTGTGATACAAGAGACAGCATGATGGGGGCCGCTATAAAGTGCAGGGGAACGAATCTACTAAAAGCCAGAATTAAGCACCCACTGTGTGCTCTGCTGCATGTCGAGATCCTGAGGGGATAACAGATTACCTCGGCTTTCAGAGTTTATGGCAGTCAGAATGTCAGAAAAAATTTCAGGGGGAGGATACCTTAAGCAATATAGAGAGAAATATACTTTCACAATGTAAATAGAGTAGTCAAAAGTCAGAGGGAGGTGTTTTAGGCTGAAGCATAGGAAAGGACCATCTCTGTGGGCCAAACATGGCTTGATATTGGCAATTTCAATCAGGTTGAAACTAATAAAAAACCGAGCTGATCACATTAATCCAGGAAGGCTTCCTGGAAAAGTTAAGTCTTCAATGTGCTTGTTAAGAATGTCAAGGATGCTGCTTTCGGCAGCTGAAAGGGTAAGGGCTTTGCAGGGAGAAAGAACAGTGTGTGCAAAAGAACAAGAGGCAGAAAGGAGCAAATTGCAGGTGGGAGGGGTGGTAAGCAGATTAGCTTGGCTGAAGAGAAGGGCTCTGTTAAAGAATAATGAGAAATGAGAAATGGGGTTGATGAGTTGGGGGAGGGGGATGGCTGGAAGAATAGGGGCAGAAGGTGAGAAGCCCTGAGAGCCAAATGAAGGTATTTGGAGTGAATACAAAAGGCTGTAGGGGTGCTGGAGCTGGGGAGGGATTTGATGAAAGCTGTGTTAGGGAAGATTAATCTGGCAACCTGCACGAGCTGGATTGAAGGAGAGAGGCTGGAGTCAGGGAGACCAGCTAGGAAGTCACTGCAGTAAGAGTGCCAGAGAGGTGAAAGGGGCCTGAATGGGGGCGGGGCTGCCAGCAGCAGGGCAGGGAGCCAGATACCCTAGGAGGCTACAATGGCGAGGGAAGGAAGTGACAGGGCTGGGACAGGCTCACCGTGCCTTGTGAAGGGGAGAGAGTTGGAGTAAACAACAGCGTGAGGTCCAGATAGGGAGGCTGGGAAGGAATGTCTGTTAAGGCTGAGGGTGGCAGAGGGAAAGCGATGGCTAATTTTTCATTTTATTAAATTTGGGGTATTGGGAAGGGAGCCCAGGGGACAAGTTTCTAGGAAGCATGAAAGACGGTGAAAGGTCAGAGATTTTGGTTTTTAGTGAAACCCGGGAAGGAGAAACCCACCCTGGAAATTCCTATTTTCAGCTGGTCCTGATCAAAATGATGGAACAAGACATTCTAGCCTCACCCCCCCTCTAATCGTGTACCCACCTTCTCCCTTTGCTCTCAAGTATCCACAGCTTTATCCCCCCACCAGGCCCCACTGACCGTCCCCCCACCGCCCACCCACTGCCCTGAAGGTCTCCGATGCACTCACTGTGGTGGTTTGTTCCTGTTTCCCTGCCTAAGAGGACTGATATTTACAAATAAAACTGAAAAGATTGAACGAAACTTTAGTCAAAGGAATGGGTTTTCAGACCGTGAGATTTCAGGCACCATAGTTCAGGGGCAGAGGTAGAGTGTGGGGGTGGATATGTGAGACCAGGAAAAATGGTACGCAGCTTCTTCTTCCTGGCATCTTTTCTCCCTGCACATTTAAAAGCACAAGAAGAGAAAAGAGGGCAAAACTCTCTGGTAAAAAGCTGGGTGATTAAATACAATCATTACCAAACAGTATTTTCAGAGAGCACTTACATGTATGTTGTTAATGGCTAAAATGAGGCTTTTCTGCACTGTACTTACATAATTGAGAGTGGACAGTAATGAATACACTTACAACCCTCCCTCAGTTCCTCACCCCTCTCCAGAACCAAGTAAGAGCTACTAGCTACCATTAGACTTGAACTCTCAGGAAAACTAGAAAAATTACTTTGGCGTGTTTTGTATCTGCTGGAGCCAGTACTAACTCTGAGCCTTGCTATGGTGATAAAATTGACTTTGAAGAGCCAGTGTGGAATACTGTAAAAGAACACAGAACTGGAAGCCAGGAGACCTGGGCTCAAAATCTCAGCTTGGCCACTGAATAGCTCACCTTTCTTACTGTCAGCTTCCCTATCTATAAAACGGAAGTTGAGCCACATGACCTCCAAGGACCCCTCCACTGTAAGATTCTATTAGCCTCGTCATCTAAGGTAGGAGGCAAGTTCTTTGATTTCATTTTATTTCATTCATTCACTGATAGTGATTCAACAAACATTTATTCTGCCAGGTACTGTAAAAGGTGTTGAGGGAGGCAAGCCTCTTATCTGCCCTCACAAAGCTTATACAAGAGAATTAAACCAGTAAGATTAACACAGTATGGTATGACAACAAATTTCAGAGCCCTATAGAATCATAAAGAGTGGGACACAATTATAAGAGGAACTATATCTTTTTTTTTTTTTTTTTTGAGACAGTCTGACTAAGTCACCCTCAGTAGAGTGCCGTGGCACCACAGCTCACAGCAACCTCTAACTCTTGGGCTTAACGATTCTCTTGCCTCAGCCTCCCAAGTAGCTGGGACCACAGAGGCCCGCCACAAGGCCTGGCTGTTTTTTGTTCTTGTTGTTGTTGCTGTTATTATTGTTGTTTAGCAAGCGCTAGCCGGGTTTGAACCCACCAGCCCCGGTGCATGTGGCTGGCACCCTAACCACTGAGCAAATGGGCGCTGAGCCAAGAGGGACTATATCTAACAAATGCAATCAGTGTAACCTAATTCTTTGTACCCTCAATGAATCCCAAAGAATAAAAAAATTAAATGAAAAAAAAAATCATACAAAGGGCAACTTAGCCCAGTGTAGGGGCTCAAAGAATGCCTCTTGAAGCAGTGGTACTTAAGTTGAGGGCTGAAAGAGCAGAATTTAGTCAGACCCAAATGAGTGCATATCAGAATGAGAAGGAAAGAGTGTTCCAGGCAGAGGTCACAGGATGTGTGAAGACCTGGAAGTAAGAGAGAGCCTGGCATAAATAAGCAACTGGAAATAGTTCAGTATGCCTAGAGCACGGGGGGGGGGGGGGGGGGGGGGGGGGGGGGGTGGGTGGGTGTGTGGGCGCAGAGCCCCACCTCTCCTCTGGGCGGGCGGGG
>CAUYRH010009188.1:0-32825 GCA_963574655.1 Perodicticus potto
CCAGTGGGCTGGATGACAGGCAAGGAGGGGGACCTCCAATGCCCACCAGAGGCTCCAATAGCCAAAAAGGCTGGACAACTGCTGAGGAGACACCTGTGCCTTGGTGTCTCCTTCACTTTACACCTAGGACTAAATGTGGAATCCCCATTTCCTATGCGTAGGTCAATTTCTTGTGAATTTCCTAGGCCTCATTTCCATGAATGGACTGTATCCATTCATTGATACACTCATTCACCTTGCCCCAGGCGGAAGCGACTATATTCATTCATTTCCTGGCCTAGGAACCCATACACCTATATATACCCTGAGGCTAAAGACCCAAAAGAGGAGCCGGGGAAAGACCGGGAGAGGAAAGGAGAGAGCTTCTCTCTCCCCACTTGAATTCTCTCCCTCTACCAGAAGCTTTAGTGTTTTCTGTATTCTTTTCTGTAAATCAATTATGTCTTACCACTGAGGGGTGGGGGTGGGGGAAATAATGTAATGAAGAACAATAAAATACATGTATTTAAAACCAAAAAAAAAAAAAAAAACTATTGTCACCATGCTATACAATAGATATCTTGAATTTATTCCTCCTATCTAACTGTACTTTTGCATCCTTCCACCATTATCTCTCCACTGTCTCCCTACCCCCAAACCACATATTTAATAAACAAATCCACGCCAAAAAAAAAAAACGCATATCAAATGATCATAAGGTGAAAGAATAAATCTCTGTGTTTCCAAGAGCACTTTGAGAAAACAAAAAATCACTCAATTATAAAAAATGCCATGTTGTTTTTTTCTAAATTTAGTATTTGATCTTGGAAAAATAAGATCAAAACAGTTATCAAAAGAGAGATTCAATGACTTGTTTATTTCGTTGCTCGGTTGATGAATAAATAACAAAGGTGTCATATTTATGCAATGAAATATTATTCTACCATAAAAAGAAACAAGGTACTGATACATGCTACAACATGGATGGGCCCTGAAAATTCATACTAAGTGAATGAAGCCAGTTACAGAAGATAGCATATTGTCTGATTCCATTTATATAAAACCCAGAATAGGCAAATCCCAGAGATAAAAAGTAGATTAGAGGTTTCTAGGGAGGAATAAGGAGTTATTGTTAGTGGGAATGGCGTTTTTAATATGGTAATAAAAAGTTCTAATAGTAAGTACTTGTGGTGGTTAAACATCTCTGAACATACTACAAACCCTCACTTAACACTTTGAAAGAGCAAATCTTATGGTATGTGAACTGAGTGTGAATGAAACTACTTTTGAAAAATTACAAGGTAATAAATAAACACTAGTTTTGTTATATTTTTTTCATTTTCTATACAATCATGACCAATGATAAAGGAATATTTATTTTGTAAAATAAGGTCACAGAAGAACCCTAATCTCCAATTGATTATTAAGATCATCTTTCAGGGTTTCAGCTTGTGTAGTCATGTTTTATTGTACAAGGACAGCCTGTGTGTGTGTGCTATGTGTATGCATTTATTACAGAATATTATATTTTTATTATATATATAGCTATTTATTTCAGGAACAACATGCATACAAAATTGTAAAATCCTACAGTCAAAGTAAAAGGGAGTGGAACAGAAAGTACAAGTGCCTTTCATCACCTCTGTCACAAAGTTACATGCTTTCCAGATTCATTTACACCCCTCGTACTTACAAGTAGTTTTATCCAGTTACTTTTTAGAAACTAGAAGTTCATAATTCTTGAGCTTGAAATATTTGCCAGCCATTCAAATTATTAAAATGACTAAAAGCAAACCAAACAATCTGATCATCAAGGAAAAGAAGAACAAAACAGGGAATCTTAAAATTGGAAAACAAGAACAAAATAATTGAAATAAGACCAAATCTGCTAGTAATTCTTATAATTTAAATAGTTTAAACATTATTTTAAAATAAATTATCTAATGTTGAATTAAAAATGCACATTATTGTTTGAGAGACTTAATATTTAGGAAATAAAGCCAAAAAAACAAATATAGATATGCAAAAGCAAAGATAAAGACAATATTATGATATTAAAGAAGCTTCAATAGCATTTAAGATATTGAGCAATAGAGTGGAGAAAGGAAATTAGTACTAAGAGATGGTGTCATCCAAAAGAAAAATATGCCATAAACTTGTATGTAAGGAATAGCATAGTTTTGAAATATGTAAAGTAGGTTTCTAAAATTAAAGAAGAAATTAATGAAAATACATATTGAGGAAGAATTTTATCTGCTGCTCATTGTCTATGACAAGGTCATCAATAATTTGAATTACCTAATAAGATTTAATCAATAGGCACCTATTGAATGCTGTTCTTTACTAGAACTATGCATCTCTTTCAAGAGTCCATGGAATTTTTTAAAAAATTGATTGAATCTAACTGGAAAAAGAAAAAGACCTCAGTAACTCTGAAAGACAGATCCCTTAAGAGACCACATTCTAACAACACCATAAAACAATATTTAAATAAAATATCCAAGTACAGAAGAATATTAAAATATTTCTATGTTATTATTAGACCAAGGAGGAAATTCAATATATAATAATAAGGGATTTAGAAAAAATTAAAAAAATTTAACTTTCTAAATGTATAAGCTAGAACATAAGCTACACTCAGAGATAAACCCATATTAGAAAGAGAGGAAGAGACAGAGAAGAATAAGGGCGAGGAGGAGTTTGGAAGAAGGGAAGGAAAGAAAGTAGCAAGAGGCTACTGTGGAGCTAAGACGCCATCACCACCCCCACACCGCCATCGACGCTGAGTGAAACAAGCAGAAGTGTTAAGTCCTAAGAAGACAAATGAAGGAATGATGTTAAAATTAATAAATTAAAAATAATATAGTTTGTCTTTGAATCCAAAGAACTTGTGCTTTGAATAAAGAACAAGTAAAAAGGTACAAATACAAGTCTAGCAAATCTAATTTGGGAGCCATAAACATTCACTAAAATAAAATTTGAGATGGCGCCTGTGGCTCACGGAGTGGGGTGCCGGCCCCATATACTGGAGGTGGTGGGTTCATACCCAGCTGCGGCCCGAAACTGCAAAAAAAATAATACTAATAAAAAGAAAAGAAAAGAAAATTTGATAAAAAGTCACGGAACAAAATGTAGAAGCCAGACTAGGAACTGTGACATAATGCACATGCCAAACTGGGTTGGGAGAGCCTTTTCTTATCTATTTCTTAACTGTCCACGTAATACTGAATAGCTTTAAGGTAAAACAAATGAAAACATGTTTTGCAGAAAACCTCTCTTGTTTCAGAACAGGAAAGAGAAATTTTTACCAAAATTTGTTTTTCTAACAACAAAGATAATTCCTGATTGTATTAATGCATTAGCATGAAGAAATCTTTTGGTTTTCTATGGTTGTCAATATTGTTAAGTCCGTAAGAGTATCTTTTGCTAAAGTGCTTTATTTAGCAAGCTAAGGCTCTGCCTTGTTTTTCTCAGGGAGGGAACCTCAATTTTATTCCAACTGCCATTTCCTCACTTTTCAAAGATGGATAGGGAAGATAGGTTATAATAAATAATGGATCAGTTTTGGCGGAGTTTTTTTGCATAATTTACCTTTGATATTTACTAAAAATGAGCTTTTCTGAAAAAATAAAACCAGAAGTAAGTTATTCACCAGGTCTGGAAAGGAAGTTTTTCCAATCCTGATGAAATATATTGAGATTTGGCTTCAAACATCAGGCCTGGTGAAAAGTCAAAAGGTTGGTCCTACCACTCACATTTTTATTCAGACATACCCAGTTAAAATTTAAATTTAGTCTAACTTTTACAGAGAAAAGGGCAAGATTGCAAAACATCAGTCTGCACTCTTAGAGGAAAGCAAGGAGAGAAGGGGAAACGTCCCCAAACCCAGCTTGATTGTTTGTGCTTCCTGTCACAAGGCCTCTCATTGCAATGTCCATTTCAGGCTGGACCCTTGATGGTCCTACAAACACAGATCCTGATTCAACTTAACCCCCACCCCAAAGCTAGACTTTTCAATAAAGTGGGAAGAGCAATTATGTTCCACCTTAGGACAGATCATTGCAAATTAGTAGAGCTTGTTATGGGGAATAAGATTCTTCACACATGTACGTTGAATACTTTAAGCATCATTTTAATGACTAGTATGCAAATATAACATGTAAATAAATCACTCCATAACTAAAAGAGATTGAGATCCTGAGAGACACAATCCTAAATAAGTGCCCAAATGATCATCTGTATCAGTTGATAACATGCAAGCAGCTCAATTACCATTGCTAAAGTGTGTTTGGTTGGTTGATTTTGGGGGGATTTGTTTGTTTACTTGTTTTATCCAAAAATTACCTTCAAATTTAGCTAGAGGCTGGAAATTGAAAACATTCAGTTCAATGGAACTCCAAATTTGGCAGCCTGTGACTGTCTTTAATTCCTGACTAAAAGGGTAAGTGTGATTCATAAAGACACTCTCAGGTCACTGCTTTCAGTGAAAGGAACATTAATACGTCAAACCAGCAGAACTCAGAAGTCAGCCAGGGCTCTCTGTGTTGTTGAATATGGTAGCCACTGGCTACGTGTGGCTCTACAAACTTAAATTTGAATTAGTCAAAATGAAAGTCAACATTTGGCTCTTTAGTCACGTTAGCCACACCTCGAGAGCTCAATAGCCGCAAGGCTATCACATTAAACAGTACCATTATAAAATCTTTCAGTTATCACAGCAAATTACACTGGAGCTCTGCCTCTAATGCTGGCCTGAGGTTAAGCTGGGGCTTGCCTAGATGCCCCAATCCCTTTAATATTCCAAGAACTTGCTCTCTCATCTGATGTCTTGCTCTGTCCCTGCACCGCCAAGCTAATGGTACCATGAACACACAAAAGGACCCAAAGTAGTTCTAAATTCTTTTACCATTAATGATCATTATTTCTCTCTTCAGGGAGGGAAGCTCAATTTTATTCAAACTGCTGTTTCCTCACTCTTTTCAAAGATGGATTATCACCAACTCCAGGGAAGGCACTGCTCTGTACCCAAAATGTATGCATTGCTCCTCCACACTCTTCTCCAGTTTAGAATTCCCTTCCGAATCCACTCAGGTTTCAAAGACCATTTTGTGCCCCCCTAAAGCATCTGCTGACCAATAGTACCCTACTGCTTTCTCTCCCCCAAAGGGTTATGGCACTTACACCCATAGAGTGCAGTGTATTGCTTTTCTTCGAAAGACAATGGATGCCTAAATAGTGAATTGCAAACTGCCTCTCCATTCCCGTGCTTCTTTAGTCTTTCTTTAGATCAACATGTAAAATTCTTCCTTAAAGAGGGATTTTTCTGGGAAGACTGTCGATATTTCTTTTGGGGACAAAAAGGTGCCAATAACTCCCACGCAAAAGATCACACTGCCCTACATCATGGCCATTGGATGTCTAGATTTTCTAACGTTCTTGAGGTTTTATGTGGTGTGGGCTTTGGTCCCCACCACTCTATGAGACCCCCTATTTGAGAGAGTAGGGCCCTTATTCTATCTCCATTCCTCAACACCAACCAGAGCAGAAACTCTACGAACAATTCTTACTTGACATAAAACCATTTCTCCTCTCCAATCCCCTCCACTTACCACCTCCTTAAAAAAAAATCACCTTTCAGTTTCCAGTCTCCCTACAGAGAGTTTATATTCTCCATTGAAGTTCCTTACTTATTATCAAACGTCAAATGGCTTTCTTTTTTTTTTTTTTTTTCAGTTTTGTCTGGGGCTGGGCTTGAACTTGCTACCCCCCGGTATATGGGTTTCGCGTCCTACTTCTTGAGCCACAGGCTCTGCTCAAATGGCTTTCTTTTTTGTGAATGCACATATTTTGCAAAGTGAAATGAAAGTTAGGTATGATGACAAAAATTTTTGATCACCCCAACACACACATGAAAAATTGGTCTATGTCTTAGATTTAAGTAAGTGATAAATGAATGGAATGTCTCTGGAGTATATACAATGCATCTTTAGGTCCCTGACCACCTTGTATTATTTCTACTATAACTGCAGTGACAACACCACCACCCACAGTGTCAAATCATTATCACCCAAAGACTACCACCTGCTGCCTGCAGATCAGGTTCAGTATAGGGAGGCGGGAGGCAGGGTAACCCAGAAACCACGAGATGCCCCTGACAAGAGGAAGCAGAACAGTGTCTGTTGTAAGGGTGGGACCTGGTGAAGGTATAAGGAAGTGAGGATCAGTTCTGGTTTGGTTACCTATTCTGAGGCTGGATTGGGAAACATAGAGATTAGCTAGGAATTAGGTCAGGAAGCAAAGGTGAGTTAGCAATTGGATATACCTAGTAATAACGGGAATAACAAAATGGGTCTCAGAGAGTCAGAGTAAGAAAGCAGCTGTGACTACTCAAAGAGGGGACCCTAGTGATTTTATAACTGCTGTGTGACCTCAGGAGGAACAGCGTTTCCTGTTAAGTTTTAGCTGTTTTTTCAGTGCCTGTCCTCCCAGCTCCATCAACAGCCTGAGTCAGTTTTAATCTTACATTGTGAACCGTTTTATACTCTTTGAAGAGTTAACCTTTACTTAGTGTTAACAATGAGCCAGGCACTATGAAAAGGTCCTTTTATTAAATACTCACCACATTCTATAAAGTAGTTACTGTTACTCCCCCTATCCAACTTAAATAAGAGAAAATTGAAGTTCAGAGTGGTTAAATCCTTGTCCATGGTCACACAGCAGTAGAGCAGCAGGCTGGCATTCAGATCTGCCATCTGCTCTCAGAGTCACATTACTCCCCAGGCATGATGCTAATACGAACTGTGATGGCAGAGTCACACGGGGAGCTGGGAAGAAATGTTGGAAAGTTGGAAAAAAATCTTTAAAACCCTTTACATTTTTTTCCATACCCAAAGTGTCAGCCAGGTTATTTGAAATTACTGACTTTCGGGTATTTTCAGACATTATATGAAGACCATCCAGATGAGTTCATAGACCTTCTGTCCCAGCGTTTCCAGTTTCCGAACGATAAAATCTGGCTGCCTCAGAAAAGCCAAGAAGGATCAGTTTTCATAGTGGTGCTTCAGAGATTTATGGAAAACAAAAGATGTGTTCTATAATTTTTCATTCTTACAATTCCAGAGGCAAGCAATTTTATATTTCTACTTTGCTGCCCAGGAGATTAAGTGAGTTCTGAAATGAAAGGTTTAGTACCTGCTCACCCTGCCTGGTTCTCCCGTCGTGATAGAACTCATTTTAGCTCTGATCGTTGGCAGTACTGGGAAGGGCCGTTCCACTGCTCTGACCTTAGTGATGTTTCCAGTCCTGGCAGTCCTCATCCATTGTGTTGATCTGATTTCTGGCTAGTGAAGGCAGGAGGCTTCATTTAGGCCTTTAGAGCCTACTGATACTATCCAAGGGGGCTGCTAGCTCCTGAGCCCCTCCGCCCACAGGTCTCCTACAGGCTGATGGTAAAACCCTCCACATTCTGGTATGTGAGTTAATTTGGGTTTCCTGAACACATTGTGGAAGTCCCCTGGATCCCACATAGTGGCCTGATTCTCTCTCTTTTCTTTCTGGAAAGTTTAAAGATACCAGTTTCATAGAATGCCAGTAACAGTTCACAACAACTCTTGGGGCCCTAACTTCACGCGCAAATTAAGTTCCAATTTTGCAGAGTAACCATAGGCTGCATGATGTGTTTTCAAATAGGAAAAGACTTTGGAAAATAGTACATTATCCTCAATTTAAATAAGAGTGAAGAAAGAGGCTCAAAAACAGAGCAACTCTTAAGACCAGAATTCTGCATGTTAGAAGCATAGGACCAGAATTCTATTTTTTTAACAACTAAACCATTGAGAAATAGTTAGAAAAAACAGCAATGTCACCTGCAAGGTGTGCGATTTTGTATTCTGGTTTGTTTTTCTCAACAACACCAGGCTCCTGGTGTTTCTGTTCTGGATTTCTGCACCATTTGCCTCTGCTAAATCAATTTGTGAACTTGTCTTAGCTATTTTTTTACACTGATAAAAAATTTGACTAAGCAACTCTGCAAAATAGATTATTCCTTAATGATAACGTTGTCTCACAGAAAACTTCTTAATTAATGATCTTGATTCCTTCAGAAATATTCTGACTTGTGAAGTTAACATAGATCTGTTCACGCACCAACATGGACAGATTCACCAATGGACCTGCCCCATGACTTTGTAGGAAAGATGTGGGCAGTGTGTGGCCCCTTTGAAGAAGTGAAAGGATTTGGAGGCTTGAGGGTAATTTCCCCTGTTGCTCTGTACATGAAAGGAAGATGAAAGCAATCATGATTTTATTTACCTAACACTTGTCTCCTGCTTCAAGGCTTAGACTAAGTAGTGTCAGGAGATGAGTCATTTGATCAACTAAGCACCTTTAAAACAAAAAGCACTGCTTAGGCCCAAGCTCATTAAGAGCTCATTAAGTAAGAATGCCCAGGAGTAATGCTTAGGAGCCTCCGTATATGTCCATGTGACAAGATCATTGAGCTCTAAAGAAGTCAGCAGCTCTTGAGAACTATTGCTCTATGGCATGGCATCACTGGGCCCTGAGGCTTACAATTATTTCCTCATCAAGACCAGGGGAATCCGATGCTTACAGAATTAGAACCAGAACCACAGAGGGAACACTCGTTTCAAAAGGAACTTCAAAGAGTGGTGGTGACCTTTGCTACCAAACTGTCTCTACATTGGACAAATCATGTCATACCCTTCACTCTTCTGGAGATGGATTTGGTCCCACTGTGTAACGTGTTTCTCAGTCACCCTGCCTTAAAATGAACTCAGAAAGCTGCAGCTGTGATGCTTCCAGCCAGCAGCTCCCCAGGAGAAATGACAAAGCTTCATACATCATCTCCCAGCTTCTGTTGCAGAAGCCCTTCCCTTAATTATCTATTGATTTTGTTTTCTTGGTTTTTTAAAAAGAAACATATACTTCTTATAAAAATGTGAAAGAAATATTAAATTCAGAGTACTTTTTAAAAAACCATATTATGAACTCAAATTAAAAAAGAAAGAAAAGGAAGTTAACATAAAAAAACCTAAAATTTTTAAATAGATTTAAAAAGATAAAGGCATATCTTTCATGTTTACCTGGATAGAGTTGAAAAACATTATTAGTAAAGTATCTCAAGAATGGAAAAAGAAAAAACTATTATACTCAGTACTAATATGGAACCAACATATACACAACTACTCACCCACACGAATGATAAAATCCAAATATAGTCCATCAAGGGTGAGGGGAGAGAAGGGAGAAAGGAGCGGATGGGGGAGGGGGATGGGCGGGGTCTCACCTGATGTGCACAATGAGATCTTGCGGGAGCCCCTGGGGGGCTCCAGGCAACTACAACTTGAACTTTGCCTTTGTTGAAAACAATGTAACCTATAAATTTTTACCTTCATATTAATTTGAGTATCTTTTTAAAAAGAGTATTTAAAAAAAAAAAGATAAAGGCAACTTCTAATTCTTATTAAAATACTGAACAAGCATGGTTGCTAGCTCTTTCCTGCAGTATCAACTCCAGAGAAACAACACAGCAAAGTGAAATTTTTATCTAAGAAACTAATGCAAAAACCACAAGAGACCAAAGGCTTCCAGCACCTGGTGCGTGCAGATGGAGGTAGGAAGTGTGCGTGGCAGGGGTCGGCCTGAGGAGAGGAGCTTCCTGGCATGGCAGGGGGACTGGAGTTTGGAGGGGAGGCTTCAAGTCTTCCCGATTTCTCTCCTACCCATTACCCTGATGTGGGAGCTGGTCTCCAAGATGCCACCTGACAGGCCTCCTCTCTATGCTCATGAGACAAAAGAGAAGTCAGCTCCGAGAATTATTGTTCAGACCATCAGTGGGCTCCGACATCCCAAATGAATGTCAAGGCTGATTCATGTGTGTCCCCGTCAGGACCAGGGGAAGCAGAGGCTGCATTATTGCAACCAGAACTGAGGAAATAACACTGTTTTAAAAGCATTCTCCTCATTCTCTTCATCTAGTGTTTCTCCCTCCACATCCACAAAGGCTCACCTGCTTGACCACTACACTGCAGAAATCACACAAGTGCAAGGATTGTAATGTTGTATTACTAAAAACACAGTCCATGGTGACTATTGTTACTATACAAGTATTTTTGTCAACACATACAAATATTTTTGTAAGAAAAATTTCCTAAAAATGGATTTTCTGAATCAAAAAGCATGAAAATTTTTAATTTTAATATTTATATCCAAATTGACCTGTAGAAAAATTTAGTCAATTATAATTTCCCAATCAGTGAAGAGAATGCCTATCTTCTCACACAGTCTTTTTAATCTCTGCTAATTTGGAAGCAAAACATTATCTTTTTAATATGCAATCGTCTGGTTATTTATGTTGTTGAACTGTGTGTTTTTTAATGTTAAGATTTACGTTCATATTCATTGCCTATTTTCTCATTGGCCATTTATCCTTAATTGAGCTATAGATTTTAGACATTGTGGATGTTACCCCTTCATCTATTGCATAATCTTAGAAAATTTTCCCTGTTTTGAAATTAGTCTTTTATTTCACTATGGTATCTTCCATCAGATTCTGGGTGCTTTTTTTTCCCCTCATACAGTGTAATTCGACAGACTTTTCTTTTATCACTTTTGGCCTCGTTACTTTTGTGAAGATGCTGTGAATATATTACGTGAGTATATTTTTGTGAACATATTATGCATATATTCACTGGAATTTTCTTATAGTTCTTTCAACATTTCATTTTTTTACATTTCAATATTTGATGCATCATTAATTTTTTATGTGATGTGAACAGGAATCTAACATTTTCCCAAAATAGTTAATCATGTGAGGAAGGCATTAAATTCTATAACATCACAATAAACATGCACAATCACCACCACTACTGTCATGCTTACACCATGTAAATAACAGCATATGACTCAGTGGCACAACATTTTTTAAGGCTCTTAACCCTGTGGGGTTATCATAAGTGCCAGTATTTACCGAGTGTTTCCTACATGTCAGAAATCATTCTATTTCACATGGAGCATCTCTTAATTCTTACTACATCTCTTTGAGGAGGATATGATTATTCCTGTTTTAAAGATGAGGAAAATATGTCTAGTGTCACGTGGCTAACAAAGGTCCGCTGTAAGGGCTGGTGCTACTGTTTATTTAACAGGTAAAATACTGAGGCTTATACTTGATTCTGAAAGAGCTCAAGGGCACACAAGCTGATCAGAGACAGAGTCAGGAATCTGCTTGCCCATATCCCGTCCCAACCCCCACCAGGTACTTTTAAGTTCTAAAAGTTCTCACTCAACTGACACCTCTTTTAATAAAAATAAAGCCTCTGAGATTTGGTATGAACATATATCATATATTTTCAAAAACTACAGAAGTGGATACATTATTTCTGATTGTGATCTAACTATCAAGCTATGTATTCATCCACCCCTCCATCTATCAAGAGAAGGATGTAGGCATCACATAAGAAAATCTAAGGGATCAGAAATTATTTTTATACCCTCAAGAATGTCAGATGTTGTCAGAACATCTTCTGACACTTCCTGAGTGGTAGTCTACAGAACTGTTTCACAGGCTCATCACAAACACACACACACACACACTTCCACAGACACCCCACACAAACATATGCTCATCATTTGCCGAATAGCCACATAGCGCAGATACAGGCCGAGGTGTTTCCACTGAAGATTTTCTGCTGAGAGCTGAACCCACAAGCTATCAAGTATCCTGTTATGTGGAACTCATTCTAAGAAAAGGTATCAAAGATGGTTAGATGGCAACATCTAAAATCCAACCGCTAGCTATTAGCCAGAGGCTGCACACACAGCTCTTCACGCATTCTCCCATGAGGCTCTAATAGAATAAACTGTGCTTTTTTGATACATGAGTATCACTACTATTTCTGTAAGCATGGAATTTTCCCTACAGCAAGAACCTCAATAAGTCCTGAATGCTTTAAAGAAAAATGTTATGTGCCAATGTTTTACATCTTAGCTCTTTTAAGCATTATTAATGGTAATAGTCCATGAATAAACCTGTAACTCTTAAAGAGAAGCTAACAAATGCGGAAATGAAAAAAAGCCTCACGAAAAGTTTTACTAGATCATAGAGATTTTACAAACTGCCATAATTTGGCACAAATTAATGAGATAACTGATTTGGGGAGGGAAAGATATTTGAGTGACCCAATGCCAATTCAGAAGGAAAAGATCAATGCACAAAGCAGCTAAAAACCCATTCATGCAGCTGTACGATGTGAATGAGAAATCAGTCTTACACTCCTATAATCAAAAGAGAATCCTGTAAGTTTTCCGCATATATATAAATAGTACAATAATGTCACCACTGCATTACAATATGACTTAGCAACTTACAACAATACATAGTTATCTCACGGTTTCTGTAGGTCAAGAATCCAAGTTGGCTGACATCTGCTTCAGGTTTTCTTTAATATCAAGTTTTTGATCAGGGCTGGAGTTTCATCTGAAAGTTCAGCTCAGAAAGGATCTGCTTCCACACTCCCTCAAACGGTCAGTAGAATTTGTTTCCAAGGGTTGTTGCCATGAGAGTTTCAGTTCTTTGCTGGCTATTGATCAGAGACACCCCATATTTCTTTGTTATATGGACGTCTTCACCATGGTAGCTCACTCCATCAAAGCTATAGAGACCACTAGAAATCAGAAGTTGCAATATCTTAAAACTTCATCATGAAAGTGACATTCACTCATCTTTTCTAATTTGTATTGATGAGTAGGAAGTTGCTAGGACTGCCCATAAAGTCTTGTGTACCTTAGATACAAGGTCTTAATGTAGGTCACGACCACCCCTGCTCCCCGAATCATAGTCCATTACCTAATTCATTTTATTCATAACTTTTATCACTACAAGTGATTGGATTATTTACTAATTTGTATGCCCACTTATTTAATGACTTCTATCACTACCTGGTTAGTGAAGATATGAATCTCATACTTGTGTATTGTTACTCCTGTGCCTAGGATAGTATTAAGTAATGGGTGGGCACTCAGCCAATATTTGTTGAAGGTTTGAATGAAGGAAGGAATGAATACTACTAATGCATACATGACTTCTTTCAAAAATAGCTTACTGTCAGGGACTGAAACGAAGACTATGATGTGTGTCAATGCCACAGGACCCACTCTGGCAGGACCCCTGGCATTTTGTTTCTCCTTTCACCATGGGCTTAGTATGACCAATCTACAAAACCTTTCTGGTATTCTCTTTCTTTGCTTGGATTTATTTATTTATATGTCTGGAATTTTACAAGGTGAAATATAAAGTAAAAGTTTTACTAGATCATAGAGATTTTACAAAGTGAGAATGAAATAAACTTTCACTCTCATATGCACTTCCATTGCCAAAACTCAAATGATAACTTTAGATTCATCAGCAGTGTGGGAAGCAGGAAGAATATTGGATGAGGCACTGGAGCCCCGTCTTGTCACTCTGGACAAGCCATCTGAACTGTTGTAGTGGACACTCAGAAATCATAAGAAGGAAGAGCAGCAACACCAAGGAAAAATGGGAATCCAGGCACACTCCTGGAGGGAAAAAGAATTGGAAGAGAGGCCATGTAGCTTCTTGGAAAAATTGGAGTTTAGGGTAAAATTATTTTACAACTTCTGTGTTGATAAAGCCAAAGCTGTAATGCATTTAGAAAACCTTGTTGAACTCTGATTATCTCATGTTATACAAGAGGATGATTATATCTACAGCGAAGAGTATGAGGCTCAGAAAGGAAAAAAAAAAGAGAGAGACATAGGCCTCCACTAATGATGTGTGTCCAATTCTGTGAGGAAACATTGATCAATGCAGGTAAGACAGTGAACATCATTGCTCACTGGACTGACAACAGTTTCTTAGTAATTAGCATCAAAGAAGAACACTTTATCAAAGGGAAGAAGGACTGACTCCCATACACCAAAATACTTTCGAAAACTGGGTCAGAGCTGAGTATCCCAAGGAGAGGTCAGTGAGCTTGACTGGGAGCAGCTGAGAAGAAGAAATGATGGGGGGAGGTGGGCCGAATTTGACCATTCTCACCTGAGTGCAGGGTCTGGACTTCGGCAGCTTTCATTCTTTCTAGTGACTCACACATAAAAGACCCTAGCAAATGTCATAAATAATTGTTTGATGGATTATTCCACTGAGAACATCCTTCAGAATAAGACTTTTGCATAATCCATTCTATTTTCGTGATATGTAATCTAATCGTAGGTCATTATATGTATCTATTCATTCATTCTATTAATATCTCTGAGCCAATTTTAAGTACCGGATACATAATCAAAGCAAGAATAGCTCTAAAAAGTGGCTCTCATTTCAAGGCAGCAGGAGTGATGGACAGATACTTTGGCTATTATTCTGTCCTCTGCTAAACAGTAAGTTCTATGGGTAAGAGACCATAACTTTCTTGTGTACTAGCGTTTCATCAGCACAAGGAGAAAAACCAGCCTGTTTTAAGAATGCATTTGACACTTTGCATGTTTTAAAACATCCTCATGGGGTTATCATGCTGACTATAGCTGGGCCATCTTAGGTTAAAGCGGCCACAGAACACATGAACAGCAAAAATCTCTCTTGATGTTTTCTTCTTCTAAGGTCTTTGCACTTTTCTTTGCTTGGCTAACTCCTATTTGTTTTTTAAGCATCTGTTCTGGAGAATAAAACAAAGAAGGATGAGAATTTTTATCTCCTAAATACCTATAATTTAATTGCTTTATTAAATCGTGTTTTAGAAAGGAGAACATTTAACCAGTTTAGTAGTTTCAAATTCTTTGTCTTATAGTATAAAGCCTGTTTGCACTTAATGTCTACAGTGATTTAAGATTACTGCTAGTATTACTTTAACTAAGATTATATTAATTAAAGCTAAATTAATTTCTTATGTGAATTTCAGCCATTGTTCTTCTAAAGCTAATTAAAAATAATATTTTTTAAAACCTCCTGTCATGAAATACGTTCCACCCCCCACACAAGACTATTTATAGTAAAATGTGTTTGGATTTTTGCACCACCATTCTTATGCTATTTTATGAATGTGTCATGGTTGATTTACCCATTCTGCATCTGATGCTCATTTGCATGGCTTTGAGAGTCTTGCTATAACAAGTAGTGCTTCTCTGAGTGTTCTGTATTTCTTCTGAAGTTGTAAGCAAGACTTACGCCAAAGTGCAAACCCAGGTGTAGAATATCATGGTTGTAGGAAAGGAACATACTCTATTAACTAGGAAATGCCAGATAATTTTCAAAAGTAGTTTCAGTTTGCACTCCCACTAACAATATATATGAATCCCCACATTTCCACACCTTTACCAAGACTTTGATATTCCCTATTTAATTTTTGACAATCTGGTAGGTATGATATTTTATCCTTAAATGTCTTTTATGACTCAGTTTTTAAAAAGGCAAGGAGCAAAGGAGAAAGCTAACAACATATCTAAATAGAGTCATGAAATTATTCAATTTTTAATTATAAAAATTACTTAGAAGAATTCAATGAAATCTCTTTATTTTTTTCTGCCATGCATGGGAACATCAGTTATACTTAATGTGACCATTAAGCATTTCCTTGAAGGACTATAGCTTAAGGGCTTTCTCTCACCAGGAGAATGGTTTTCCCAAAAGATTATCAGTAAGACACACAAAACTCTGCAAATCCTCTCCCTGCTATAAAAAAACAAAAGAAACCATTCAGGATGTCACTGCTATGTGTATTAGGGACCCAGCTTCTATGCTGTGCTCAACGATCCTCTCCTCATGAGAAAAGGCCCTGCCAGTGGCTAAAGGTTCAGAATTCGAGCCAGACTTTTTTGGAGTTGAATTCTGACTTCACCACTTACCAACCATCAACCCTTGGGCAAGTTCCTCAATGTCTTTCTTCATCTGCAAAATGGAGACGAGAATACAATCTATATCATAAGTTTGTTGTGAATATTAATTAGTTAATAATTATCAAGCATTTGTAGAGGACCTAGCGCATAGTAAACACTCAGTAAATTTTAGCTCCATATTAGCTTGCTAATATTATTAGTTAGCATTTGCTATTACATGGTAAAATTGCCTCTTTTATTTTTGTCACCTAATCTAGATCATGAGTTTAGACACTATGTTTTCCATAGTGTTATCTATGACACCATATTCAGTGTCTGACACAGAGAAGAAATTTTCTCATTATTTGAAGATATAATTACCAGAAATATAGTCCAATGGCTGCAATTCTATCTTCTCCTGACTCCTCAAACAGATGATATTAAATACATTTGTTTATAGCTGGTAACTTTTCCGAATAAATACCATGGATCTTGAGAAAGTCTTGGAATCTTTATATCATCTGAAAGCATGTAAATCAACTTACTGAAGGTCAACCAGTAATGTAATTTTCCTACTCGAAGTCCAACAAAATGTAGGAGAAAACTCCAGGTTTAAGAAAGAGTACGGAGCATAGTGCTTCTGTTAGATTAGAACCACACTATCCCAACGTAAAGGAATAAAAAGGTACAACTCAACACAACAAGTAAAAGAATGGTGGACAGCATGCATCATTTAGGGAGACGTGCTAATGCACTTCTGGAATTCAGAAGGCCGAGTGTGCACATTGACTTACCAGATGGACCCAGACAGTCAAGGGAGAGCCCACAGAGATGAGGCCGACAAAGAACCGGTGCTCTATGGGGCAAACCCTTGGAAGACACATATGGACACAAAAATGGAGATCAGGGGAGGAAAAAAGAGATAAAGAATAAAGGGCTTTAGCTTAGCAGGTGCTAAACACCCACCTTCCTACACACCCTAAACATAGAATTTTTAAAAGTCAAATGTTCACTCCAGGACAAAAAGAAAAAATAATCCTAAAGAACAACCAACTTCACATTGTTGCTTCCATAATATCTTAGGCCATGTTCCAAGGAAGACAGATCTAAGAAGAAATTCGGATTTGTATGCTCCCAAATGAAAGGAGTAAAGGAGGATGGGAAGGAGGATTGAGCAGAAAAAGAAGTTGACAAGGGACATTATTATTAATAAATACCCCAGGCAACCCAGGGCAGGGGTGGGGAAGGTGAGCACAAAAGCTAGGATGGCACAGCAGATATTTCTAGAACTGAAGTAACAGACCAGCTCTTTATACATCCCCACCCCAAACCATCTCACCATCATCCCCACTGATTGACCATTGGATTCAGGCCTTTCATGGAGGGAAGCCAGTATAATTCCCAGGAGGAACAGAGTAGCAAGCTTGAGCAGGAGGGAGTGGAGACATTAGTGCCTCCCCACTAGAGGGAGAGCTGGGTGGCAGTGGAGAGCACTCACTACACATAAATTTCACAAGCCACTATAAAATAAAAAGTGAATACATTAGGCATAATAAAAAAAGTAATGAGAAAAATATTTAATGAAGAAAATTAATTTAATTTAAAAGAATAATAAAGTGTTTTCAAGTAAAACATAGTCCATGTAAGAATGTATAAACCAAGACAAAAACTCAAATGAAGAAAAGGATCAATATAAGCAAAAATATCAAAGACAAAGAAGTTTGTATTACATGGTAAAAGTATCAAGATTTGGGAAATATAGAACAGAGTAAAAGAATAAAAAAAATTTAATAGAAAATAATTTGCAGGCATGAAGGAAACAAATTAAAGGAGGTCCAACAATTACTATATAAGAATTTAAAAGTAAAATCCCATTTTGTAGAGAGTAGATGTGGTGTTTGTTTTTCCATTCTTGAGATACTTTGCTTAAGATAATGGTTTCCAATTCCTTCCAAATTGAACTAATGGACAAATGGGCACACAAGTCAACAGAGGGAAGTAAAAGTCCTTGGAAATCAAGTGGGGGTTAAAAACCCACATAATGGGTACAACGAACACTATTCAGTTAATTGTGAACATGTATAGCCCTAACTCAAGTGATGTAACAAAAACATGTGTTCCCCTTAATATTTTGAAATACAATAAGTAAAATTAAACCAAAATTGATACCCAGGCAAGTCTGTAAGATTTCAGAACACCAACCACAAAGAGAAGACCTAAGACTTTGTTGTGGGGGAGGGGAAGAATAGGTATGGAAGAAGTACAAGAAGAAAAACAGTTTGCATAGAAAAGAGAATTATCATGCTGCCATCTGGATTATCACCAGCAATGCCTTCACATCCTTAAAGGAAAATGACTTTCACCCTATAATTTTATCCCAGACAATATATGCATCAATAGTGAACTCAGAATAAAAATATTTTCAGACGTGAAAGAATTCAGAAAATTTTCCTCTCACAAATTATTTATTAGGAAGTTGCTTAAATATCTGCTCCAGGGAAATGAGAGGATAAGCCAAGAAAGAGAAAGAATGAGATTCAGAATCCAACTCAGGATAGCAATAAAGAGCAAACAGTCCTAAAAAGTAGTCAGTACTGTCGACAGTGGGTAACATCACATCAATAGAGGAGTTTAGTGAGATTTGACTGAGATGTTGGTAAAAAGGAAATGTCATGGGGCAGATAATGCTGAGACTTCTTTTTAACCAGGGGGAGAAAACAAAACCACTATGCAAGAAGCAAATTAAGTCATAGTACTCAGACTCTGCATTTATTTTATTGACTAAGTAAAATAAATAAAATAAATGCACTTTATTGATTGTAAACTTTTGGAATGATCCTTTGGACAAAGCTCAGAAGACTTAAGATTACAAAGAAGAATTTAATGGCTAAAAGTTTTAAAGTAAAGGTTAAGATAAGAGAAGTAGTATGGTATAAGTAGGAAAAGTAAACAAATATAGGCTTCCCATATCTTTATTTCACCAATGGGCAGTCAAGAGAAACTGTCAATAAGTAATTAAATAATAAATGTAATTTTAAGTGTTCTAAAGTACAAAGTTAACTAATAGAAAAACTAAAAATATTGATATTAGTGAGTAGGTATGGAAGAGATATTACAACTTATTATAATGGATAAAATTCTCATCAGTAAGTCAGTAGTTAATTTCTAAAGTCAATGTATAAATTAATTAATAAATACATATGCACATTGTTTTAAAATATGACAGAAATTCCAGAAGATCCCAAAATAATATTTTTATTTCTTGGATGTACAATTAGAAATTGATCAAAATGTAGACTGTTGCTCAAAAGTCCTAATGTACCTGCAAGAAAATATACTGCTTTTATAAAGTTGCAGGAAGGTGATTGAGATAATCATAATAAATAGAATAGATAGACAGATAAATGATAGATAGATAGATAGATAGACAGACAGAAATAAATGTATCTGGAGCAAAGCTAGGATAATTAAATCACAGATGTCTCCTACTTCCCATTAATTTTTAATTATTATTATTAATCATTTGTGATTGAAAAAAGAAAGAATCCAAAAAATAAAAATAAAGGCCTTCTGCTTTAATTACTTCTTTAAGCAGAGACAATGCAATATAACAAATAGTCATGAAAAACTTCCTATAACCTAGAAATAAATCTAACTTTTACAAGGATATGGACATAAATACGTCATTAGGCCTGTCCTTAAACTCATTTATTAGTTATTTGAAAGAGACTAATAGGTCCACAGAGAAGTAAAGTAAAAAGCAGAATAAAAAATCATAAACAATGACAACAACAAGACACTTATGAGAATTCAAAATGATAAAATTTGCATAGATTTGAAAAGCAGTGAGTCTTTCAGGGAAGAGTCAGTCTTAGAGAATAAAAGACAGGACATAGAGTCCAGTGCTAATGGAAAACAAGGTGCATGAATGAACCAAGGAAAAGGAAAAGGAGAATTAATACTTAAGAGGATCTTTAGTGTCAGATAGTGCATACTTTATTCAATATACACTAGATTGTTTTAGTAAGTGATAGGGGGTAATGAAATGTACTAGTCAGAATAGGTTTAGTTTTGCTACAGTAACAAGCCCCAAATTGTAATAGCTTACAGCAACAAATGCTATCACACATACGTCAAATGTCCATCATAGTATGGAAAACTTTGCTCATTGTAGTCAGCCAAGGTCTTAGTCTAAGAAGCCACTTCAATCTCAAACGTTGCTGGTCATCAAGCTATAGGAAAAAGAGCTGTTGCAGGTCCTATACTGTCAAGTAAAATTTTAGCCCAGAAGGTATACATGTTACTTCTGCTCACATCTCATTGGCCAGAAATAATTAGAGGGCCCCATCCAACCACACAGGATCATGAAGATCTAAGCTACTTGGAATGAGAGAGAACTATACATATTTGGGGAAATCACTCATGAGTACCACAGTAGCTTTGGGAATAAGAATTACAATCAGGGCTGTGTTTTAAGAACACAATTGTGTTGTAAAAATACGGTAGAACCTCCATAGTTGACCACCTCCCTACATTGACCACCTTTGTAAGTTGACCTAATTTTCATAGACTAGACATTCACCACATGTGCATGTTAGTAGAATAAGCCTAGTTCCTTATGATAACCACCTCCATGTGTTGATCAGATTATTGTAGTCCATTGGATGGTCAAATTACAGAGGTTCTACTGTATACTTTAAAGCAGTTTTATGTTCATTAAACAAAAACATTTTGTTTAATTAAATTAGATGGTTATTCATGCTGGCTAGCTCACCATATATGAAACACTGGTCTTTGTACAGCAAAGAATGCAATCAGCCTATGAATTTAAAGTAAATACCCAACAGGACAATAAGAGAAGTGGACTCTAAAGACTTTTTTAAATCTGTTTTTATTTATTTATTCCGGTTTCCCAAAACTTTGATAGATGGCCCTTTTGAGAAGAATTATACATTTTTTTGACAGTAGTAATTGAAAAGTAGCATGTGTTTACAGCCAGCTTACAAAGGAGAAAATCAAAATATTGGAAAGGAAGTACCATCTTTCAAACAGAACTGATTTACCCATATCAAGGTCACACAGGACTTAGAAAGGTCCAGCAGGTTTAGCTTGGATTTTGTCCACATTATGCCTCACACTTCACCCTGTTTTCCTGAGGCACAGCACATAAATCACTGTAGAAGTTTTAAGCCATTATTTGAAATGAGACATAGACTCCCACAAAGTACTTATCCATAACTCACTAGCGCTGATGGCCACAGGAGGAGATGATAAAGGAAGATACAATGGATCATTACATTCATTAAAAAGGAAACCATTTAAAGAGCATTGAGAAAAGGCCTTTGGATTAAAAAGATAAATCCTAACCTCCTCCTATAAGTAATCTTTAAAGGGTAGGCATTTCTTACATACATTTCAGTATCCGTGTCACAGTTGCTTTATTTCATATTAAGAATAAAATGATGAGTTGTATATTAAAAAGAAATTTTAACTCATATTTGAAATTATGCCTCACTCTTTACATCATTTTCTACATGAATGACTCCCTGTGCTTACGACATGAAAGCAGGTTTGGATTGAATTGCTTATTAAGACAGTTATAAATACCACCCATCAGTGAAAACAATAAATGCCAAGGACACTCAAGCAGATTGATGAGGCCATCAGTGATAATCTATTAGAGATTCTAAAAATAAGTCTATTAATGCTGTCAGCATCTAGTTTTTTCACTCTCATTGCAACAAATTCACAAAATGATAAAGAATTCCACAATGAGACCAGCATTTCAAGATTATACTATTTGATTACTTTATAATATTCTGCACTTACTTGACAATGGTAATCCCACAACACCTTAGTATATATTTTTTAAAACGCTATAAGAAATTTTTCCATATTTTTTTCAGATAAGATCACAGTACCCTTGGAATAGTGATTTGAATTCTTAGATTCAAAACACAAACCTGAGACATTAACTTCTTCAAAGGCACTAAATAGATCAGGGCATAAAATATGCAAATCTGTGACCAACTGGTAGACAGTTAGAACATATGGCACTGAAGACCATAGATTTGGGAGTCAGCAAAATCTTTTGCATGTTGTTTAAAAGCTATTTAATTATTAATACTTAATATTTTCTAACCTTAGGTTCTTTATCTGTGAGATAGGGATAATATATACTGGACAATTAACTGCATTGAATGATAAGTTTTATATAAAATGTGCATTAGAGTGCCTAGATATGATAAGTGGTCAATAATATATTAAAAAATTTTGAACTAAAATGGTCTAAGATAAAAACCATTTTGTCCCATGTAAAGTATAAGAAAATGTTGGTACAAAGTAATTCCACATCATATAATCCCTAGAGAAGTATGGCTACTTGGTCATTAATATAAAACATAAACATTCTAGATAGAAACAGAAAAGAGATGTTTTTCTCTCCTGTATCAAACACAGGAGTGGAAAACCAAAGAAAGCAGTAAACTTGGAGAAAGATGTGTAGCAGTACTGACAATGCCACAAGACTTATACAGGAAGTGATAATGTGCGCAGAGAAGATACACAGAAATTGCTGTCAGGATAGATGTATGTAGAGAAGGAAAAAACGTATACAAAAAAAGTGCTGAACCAAAAGTGATTTCTTAAATATTAATGAAACTGAAGTTTCCAACAAAGCCTGTAAGTCTCACTTTTATTGAACAATTTAATTTTAATAATAAAAGTACATTTCAAATGGGGAAAGAGGTAGATTTTCATCTTTGCATGTTCTACCCAGTTTTACCTTAATAAGGCTTTGCCCACATACTTCTCTATCCCAAAAGAAAAACAAATGTGATATAAATTGGACTTAATAAAAATTAAAAGCATTCCAAATTTAAAACACATCATCCTGAGAGTGAAAAATACAAGCCATAGACTGGAAGAAAACATTTGTAAATGACATATCTGATAGAGGACTTGCATTACAGAATATATAAAGAATTCTCACAATTCCATACTAAGTAAACAAATGACAAAAATTTAAGACTGGCAAAATATTTGAATAGATACTTCACCAAAGAAGATACATAAATAGCCAATAAGCACAGAAAAGATGCTTAACATCCTTAGTCATTAGAGAAATGCAAATTAAAACAATGAGACATCATTTTACTAAATGAAAATAATAATCAAAAACACAAGATATGGGAAAATGTGTAAAAACATCATATATTGCTGGCACAAATATAAAATTGCTGCCACTTTGGAAAAAAGTTTGTCAGATTTTTTTTTAATACTAAACATAACTCAGAAGTTCTTCTCTAAGTATATAACCAAGAGAATTAAAAGCATTTTGACACAAAGACATGCTATTCAAATGTTCACTGTAGCATTACTCAAGATGGCCAAGAAGTAGAAACAACTCAAAAGACCAAGTGGACAGGTAAAAAGTGGTGCATCCATACAATAAAATATTATTTGACAATAAAAAGAATAAAGTATTGATATATGCTACAAACACAGCTGAATCTCAGAAATATTACACTAATTTAAAGAAGCCAGATACAACTCCATTTATACAAAATGTCCAGAAAAGCAATCTAAGGAAACAGAAAATAGATTAGTGGTTGCCTAGAACTGGGGTGTCGGGTGGAGTGAATGCAAAAAAGGCACATGGAATCTTTCCAGGTGAAATGCTCTAAAATTGCTCTGTAAATTTATTCAAAATCTTTGAGTTATACACGCAATAGATGAATTTTATAGTATGTAAGTTATATCTCAATAAAAATAAAACTGCTTATAAACAAATAATTTTACTAACTAGCTTGATGAAATTAGTAGATCTTTGCAACTAGAGGGATACTTTTCTCATCCAGGAGCATCAGCTCAGATATCTGGACAGAGCAAATGAACTGCTGGCATCACAGACTATATTGGGCTGAAAAAGCTCATACAGGGATTGAGGCAGATGAAAGCTAAACTCTCTAGCTTAGGAACTAAGGTGTGGAAATTTGGAATTACCATATGCTAGACTAGTACTGTCCACTAGAACCCTCTGGCTCTGGGATTATGAAAAATTTTCTACTGTGCTATTTCTAGTACAGTTGAGACTAGGCACATGTTGCTATGAAGCACTTCAAATGAGGGTTAGTTAGACCAAAGAACTAATTTTTTTAAATTACATTTCCTCTTAATTTAAATTTACATATACATCTGGTGGGTATGTTTGATACTACAACTCTAGACTAATCCAAACACTGATGCCCTTTCAGGCACTTACCCAATCTCTAACCTTAAAGTTATTAATAGTCATAAATTTTACCAAGATGATCCTTTTTACATTCACTCAGCAAACGTGAAGCTCCTACTACGTGGAAAATGGGACCTCATGATACAAAGATAAATTGGACATGGTGCAGCTCTTCAAGTAACTTACAGTCTAATAGGGAAAATGGTGACAAATAGATACTTTATAAGGAGAAATGGTACCCCAAAGAGGCCCCAGAGCATGGAAGCAATTCAGTGGAGGGAAAATCATTTCCAGGTTACAAACTGAAAAATCTTAGAAAGTTTGGAAGACCTAAAGTTGACCAGCGTCCTGAGAGACACATTGAATATAATCTTGATGATGAAGGAAGTAAGTTTAGGATTAAAAGGATTTTGTGCGAGAGACAAGGGCACAAGTGGAGCTAGCTGAAGATAAGTCATCTAGGTTGTTTAAAAGAAATGTATAGCTAAAAACCCTGCTCCTTCTCTGAGATCTTCAAACCCTATTGTCGCATATAGCTAATTCTCAATTACCTGGGCTGCCAAACACCTTGATTCCATTTATTGGAATGAGGCAAAGTAACCAGAGCAAGATTGAGAGGATGGGCCTAGAATATGATGCATAGGTTTACCAAATGGATTTTGAGGTGTCTAACAGATATTCATGAAAATTTCTCTTTGCTAAAGGGATAATAGTCTCTATACCTCAGTATTAAACCTGTTATCACAGGCAAAAGGGTAGAACAATACATTACTGATAATAATCTAGCTGATCTTGTTCTTATTTTCTCAGTGTCACTGCCCCCACCCTACTACATACACATGTCAAGAAGAGTTACAATAACTGTAGCAATTGGGGTGCAGTGGGTAAGTTTGTATTCTGCAATCATTACAGAGCACCTTGTCAACTCAGGACAAATGAGACTCAAGGCATTAATACAGACCCACTTTTTGTCTAGCTCAAATTATTTCAAACCCTCTGGTGCAAACTCTGTTCTATCTCAACAACACTGAAAGTAGAAAAAGTAGTTTGTCCACCTTTGGTCATATTTCATACCCAATCCTCTGGAACTTGAGTCTATAAATTATTACATTTTTCAGAGTCTGACCCTGTCAGCCTGCCCTCTTTCCCTAACCATGCCTTTTTATAGTCATTTGATATTGAGGGTTCCAGATGAAAAGCCACTCAGTTTCCCCATAACCAGTCCCTGACCCCCTGTCCTCATGCACACTCACACATATATGTGCTCATGCCCACCTGCACAGATATAATAGATTTATTTCAAGACAGTGGCAAACATGAGTAGAGCTGATTGAAAACAGTTTCTCCTTTACCCTCAATTACAGTAGCTACCAGCGATAATTTAATGGTCTAGGGGTAGAGCACAAGGGCAAACTTCTCCTATTTCAAAAATAATTATTTTTTTGATGTGACTCTTTCTTGGTTATATTACTTACATAAATATACACAAGCAAATAAGGGAAGCAAAAAGTATTGGTTTAAGCAAGTAAGTATTGCTAGATTTTATCCATACCATCACAATGAATAATTAAAATGACAGATCTTACCATGTTCAAGAAATTTTCACACTGTTTTCCAAATTGATTCTCAATGACTGTGGGAAGTAAATTGGGTAGAGATTCTGATCTCCATTATTCTAAGAGAAAAACTTGAGCTCAAGAGAAGTGAATGGAAACACAGACAGTGAAGCTATTAGGAAGAGACATCCTTAAGCTCAGGCTGTGCCCTCATGCTGCTTTGATTGTTTTGTAGCTCTTCAGAGGAATGTCAAATTTTTCAAACTTTTATTTTGTAACTTTTTTCATTTATGTATTTTTAAACATATAAGGAAGTTGTAAGAATAAAACATATAGAGATGAGGCAAGATGGCCGACTGGAGCCAGCTTTCCATAGAGGCTCCTGTCCAGAAGGAGAGTTAAAGGACATAAGTTTATCAAGTAAGCTGATGGTTTGGAGCTGAGCCAAGAGAGAAGGTTGAAGAGCACACACCACCCCTGCTGAGGTGAGCTGTGACCCCAAGGAAACAAACAATAGGTACAAAACCCCTTGCCAAGCTGATGGGAGTCCTCTCCCCCATGAGAAAAGGTGCAGTGTACTTTCTACAAACAAGTGAGCAGAGTTCAGTTCTCTTCTTATTCTACCCCATGGGAGACAGCTGATAAAAACCCATCTCCTTCCCCAGAGAGAATCCGCTAGTATGCTAGAGGACCCACTCTGCCACCAGTTATAAAACTGAACATATACTCTACCCACAATCCTGAACTCCTAGCACTTCCCTCCACTCCCACCCCAAGGTCTGTAAGCCTGTCCCCCATGGACTCCAGATTCTTGGGGATTTTCTAGAGAGGTATGGACAAGGCGTGGGATGTTACAAGTCTGAATCAGCAGCATGGGTGTAAAGCAGGGACTGTGATGTGAGAGAGCCATACGGGAGAAGGAGAAATGGTGCCCCACAGCACAGAACAGCAGGCAGCAGCATTAGCCCAGAGAGGGGCAACTACTGAAAGCCTTTTGTAAGCTCTAACCATACCCACTCCAACACAGAGAGTTGTGTGGAAACAATAGGGCACACACCCCTGGTGATATTTTGGAGAAACACTTCCCATCTCTCTTAGCAACCAGAGGGAGCTGGGCCTCTACTCGGGTGGCAGCCACAAGCGGAATAGATCTGGGACAGAAACACAGGCCCCACAAGCAAAGAGTATGCCTGAGGTGGTACAAGGCAGGGATGGAGACTAGAATACACCTGCACAGAATCAGCATATTCCCAGGGCAGGGATCAGTCAGAATTGCTGCTTTTGTGAACCCAAGATGCACCCGGCTCCCAGGGGAGCATAGCTGGGACCAAAGCAGGCATGGCAACAGCATCAGCCCAGAGAGGAGCAAGAACTGAGAGCCCTTTGTGAACTCTAACCACACCCACCCCAACACAGAGTGCTGTGCAGACAGAAATGCCAGCTCCATGAGAAATGGCACAATGGCAGTGGCAAAAGGCAGGGCTGAGTCACGGTTTCTGTGAACTCAAATAGTGCCTGGCCCACAGTGGAAAACAGCTGGGATAGAAATGCAAATTCCGTGAGAATATAACTGGCAGCAACATCAATCTGGGACAGGGCTTGAACTGAGTGACACTCCCCAGGTTCCATTAAGCACTAGAGGTAGTCAGGTTTCAGCTCTCCCAGCCAGCTGGTGGCAGAATGCAGTGACTTGACCGAGGAGACATAGATCTCCCTGTGACTTGGGCAGGCACAAATCCCTGGTGCATCTGATCATTGAAGGGAACTGGGCCACAGTCCAGTGGGGTTACCAGTGACAGGGTGTGACAGAGACTCAAGGTGGGGAAGGAGACATCAACCTCCCTGTACTAATTAATTTGCTGGGTGTGCCCTTCTGAATCCACAGAGCACCAGAGTGAGCCACACTCGAGCTGCCAGCAGACCCCTGCTACAGAGTTGCTGGACACCTTCTGAACTCTTCCACTTGAGACAGGGTGCTCACTGGGACAATTGATTTGGAACTCTTGACCTGGGCCAACCACCCAAGGGCCATCCAAGGTGGTACCCTGGTTGTGTTGTGGGAAGGTTTGATTTTCCTTTTCCAGTTGTTGCCCATGGGGGTGGGCTGTCTTAGTTTCTGTATTTCTCCACAGCTTAGACTTCAGCCCAGAGTTACTGATTCACTAGGATTGGACAGAGACCAACAGAAAATCAGACAGAGCCACCTAGCCCCACCATACCAAGCAGATCCCCAGTGTCTCAGGCTATAGTACTGTATGGGTCCTTTGCAAAGTGTAATGGGAAAGCTATAGACACCAGTCCCAGATCTTGGGCAAAGGGCTGGTTAATCACTACTCCAGGAGCTTCCAATCCATTTTAACCTTACCTACTCATCTAGCCAAATGGTGAAAAATAATCATGGGGAGGAATCAGTAGAAAAATTTTGGCAACATGAATGATCAGAGTAATGTCATACTCCCCCAAGGAATGACAAGGTGGACACACCAGAGATCCCTTTCATAAAAAAATGGCTGAGATGTCAGAAAGTGAGTTTAGAATTTGGATGGCAAATAAGATTAAAAGAATGGAAGTAACGTTGGAATTAGAAATTCTAGGAATAATTCAAAAGTTGTCTCAAGAATTCAATGAATTCAAAGACAAAATCACCAAAGATTTTTGACACATTGAGGCAAGAACTTGCAACCCTCCAAGACATGAGAAATAAAGTAGAATCCCTCAGTAACAGAATGGAGCAGGCATAAGAAAGGATTTTCAACATTGAAGACAAAGTTTTGAATGTTCCCAAATGCTCAAAGAAGAAGAGAAGTGGAGAGAAAAAAGGATCATTCCCTCAGAGAGCTGTGGGATAATTTAAAAAAACACTAATATTTGCCTTAAAGGAATTCCTAAAGGCCACAAGGTTGCTTCAAAAGGCCCAGAAGCTCTACTCCAAGAGATAATACAGGAGAACTTCCTAAACATAGCAAGACATTCTGAAATTAAGACAGGAGACAGTTTCAAAAATGCAGCTTGACTCAAACCAAATAAATTATCTCCCAGAAACATTATAATTAACTTCACCAAAGTTAATGTGAAGGAGAAAATACTGCAAGCAGCCAGATGTAAGAAAACCATAACCTACAAGGAGAAGAATATTAGAATGACTGAAGATTTCTCTGCTGAAAGTTTTGAAGCTAGAAGAGGATGGTCGTTGAACTTTAACCCCATAAAACAAAATAACTTTCAACCCAGGATCCTGTATCCAGCTAAACTGAGTTTAATTTATGATGGAGAAATTAAATACCTTAATGACATTCATGTGTTGAAGAAATTTACCATAACTAATCCAGCTCTCCAGGATATTCTCAGACCTATCCTCCACAATGACCAGCACAATGCTCTAACACCAAAATTAACTCACTCAGAAACTTTTGATGAAATTCCAACTTAAACAGTGGAGAACAGATTAAAAATGTCCACTGGACTTTCGAAAAACTCAATACCCAGAATACTACCAGGCTTATCAATATTCTCAATTAATGTGAATGGCTTCAATTGCCCTCCAAAGAGCACAGGTTGGCTGACTGGATATGAAAACTCAGAGCAGATACCTACTACATACAAGAATCTCATCTTACCTTAAAATATGAATAAAGACTCAGGATGAAGGGATGGTCATCTATATTTCAGGCAAAAGGAAATCAGAAAACAGCAGGTGTTGCAATTTTATTTGCAGATACAATAGCCTTTAAGCCAACAACAGTTAGGAAAGATAAGGATGGTCACTTCGTATTTGTTAAGGGTAACAAACAACATGATGATATTTCAATTATTAACATTTATGCACCCAACCAGAATGCACCTCATTTTATAAGAAGGACTCTAACAGACATGAGCAACTTGATTTCTTCCAGCACCATTATAGTTGGAGATTTTACACCCCTATGGTAGTGTTGGATAGATCCTCCAATAAGAAACTCAGCAAAGAAATTTTAGACTTAAACTTAAACCTAATTCAAAAATTGTATTTAACAGACATCTACAGAACATTTCAACCAAACAAAACTGAATATGCATTCTCATCAGTGCATGGAACATACTCCAACACTGATCACATCTTGGGTCACAAGTCTAACCTCAGC
The DNA here is from genome assembly GCA_963574655.1 of Perodicticus potto. Classification (NCBI taxonomy): domain Eukaryota; kingdom Metazoa; phylum Chordata; class Mammalia; order Primates; family Lorisidae; genus Perodicticus; species Perodicticus potto. The sequence goes on from CAUYRH010009188.1 coordinate 29,736, forward strand.
AATTTTAAAAGAATAGAAATTATTCCTTGCATCTTCTTGGACCTTTCAATTATTCCTTGCATCATCATAAAATAAAAGTTGAACTCAGTAACAACAGGAATCTTCATACCCATATAAAAACATGGAAACTAAGCAATCTTACGCTGAATGATAGCTGGGTCATACATGACATTAAGAAGGAAATTACCAAATTTTTGGAACAAAACGATAATGAAGGCAGGAATAACCAGAACCTCTGGGATACCACAAAGGCAGTACTAAGAGGGAAATTTATAGTATTGCAAACTTTCCTCAAGAGAATGGAAAGAGAGGACGTTAACAATTTAATGGGACATCTCAAGCAACTGGAAAAGGGAGAATATTCCAATCCCAAACCCAGCAAGAGAAAAGAAATAACCAAAATTAGAGCAGAATTAAATGAAATTGAAAACAAAAGGACTATACAACAGATCAATAAATCAAAAAGTTGGTTTTTTGAATAGGTCAATAAAATAGGCAAACTTTTGGCTAACCAGGAATAAAAGAGTAAAATCTCTGATTTCATCAATCAGAAATGACAAAGATGAAATAACAACAGACTCCTCAGAAATTCAAAAAATCCTTAATGAATATTACAAGAAACTCTATTCTCAAAAATATGAAAATCTGAAGGAAACAGACCAATACTTAGACACATGCCACCTTCCTAGACTTAGCCAGAATGAAGTGGAAATGTTGAACAGGCCTATATCAAGTTCTGAAATACCATCAACTATACAAAATCTCCCCAAAAAGCAAAGTCCATGACCGGATGGCTTCACATCAGAATTCTACCAAACCTTTAAAGAGGAACTAGTACTTATATTACACAACCTTTTCCAAAATACAGAAAAAGAAGGAATACTACTCAACACATTCTATGAAGCAAACATCACCATGATCCTAAACCAGGAAAAGACCCAACAGGAAAAGAAAATTATAGACCAATATCTCTAATGAATATTGATGCAAAAATATTAAATAATATCCTAGCAAACAGAATCCAGCAACACCCCCAAAAAATTGTACACCATGACCAAGTGGGTTTTATCCCATGGTTTCAAGGCTGATTAAATATACATAAACCTATAAATATAATTCATCACATAAACAAAATAAAAAATAAAAACCATATGATTCTCTCAATTGATGTGGAAAAAGCTTTTGATAATATCCAATATCCTTTGGTGAGTAGAACACTTAAGAAAATTGGTATAGAAGGGACATTTCTTAAACTGATAGAGGTCAACTGCAACAAACCTACAGCCAATATCATATTGAATGGAGTTAAATTGTAATCATTTCCACTCAGATCAGGAACCAGGCAAGATTGCCCATTGTCTCCACTACTTTTCAACATTATAATGGAAGTCTTAGCCATTGCAATCAGTCAAGAAAAGGCAATAAAGTGCATCCATACAGGGTCAGAGGAGATCTAACTTTCACTCTTTGCAGATGTTATGATTGTATATCTGGAAAACCCCAGGAACTCAACTACAAAACTCTTAGAAGTGATCAAGGAATACAGCAACATCTCAGGTTACAAAATCAATACTCATGAACTGAAGCCTTCTATATGCTAAGGATTGTCAAGGAGAAAAAACAGTCAAGGCCTCTATTCCTTTTACAGTAGTGCCAAAGAAGATCAAATATATGGGAGTTTACCTAACAAAGGACGTGAAAGATCTCTATAAAGAGAACTATGAAACTCTAAGAAAAGAAATAGCTGAAGATGTTAACAAATGGAAAAACTTACCATGCTCATGGCTGGGAAGTATCAACATTGTTAAAATGTCCATACTACCCAAAGAAATATATACAATTTTAATGCAATCCCTACTAAAGCACCACTGTCATACTTTAAAGACCTCAAAAAAATAATACTTTGTTACAGAATCAGAAAAAAACCTTGAATGTCCAAGACATTACTCAGGAATAAAAGCAACCCAGGAGGAATCAAGCTACCAGATTTCAAGCTATACTATAAATCTATAGTGATCAAAACAGCATAATTTTGGCACAAAAATAAAGAGGTAGATGTATGGAACAGAATTGAGAACCAAGAGATGAACCCAGATACTTATTTGATCTTTGATAATCCTATCAAAAATATAAATTGGGGAAATAATTCCCTATTTAACAAATGGTGCTGGGAGAACTGGCGACTTGTAGAAGACTGAAACTGGACCCACGCCTTTCACCATTAACAAAAATTGACTCACTGGATAAAGGATTTAAACTTAAGATGTAAAACTATAAAGATTCTTGGAGAGAGAGCAGGAGAAACACTTGAGGAAATTGGCCTGTAAGAGTACTTTATGAGGATGACCCCCACCCCCCACCCCAGGCAATTGAAGCAACACCAAAAATACATTACTGGGATCTGATCAAACTAAAAACCTCTGCACTGCCAAGAACACAGTAAGTAAAGCAAGCAGACAGCCCTCAGATTGGGAGAAGATATTTGCAGGTTATGTCTCTAACAAAGGTTTAATAACCAGAATCCACAGAGAACGCAAATGTATTAGCAAGAAGAGAACAAGTGATCCCATCTCAGTGTGGGCAAGGGACTTGAAGAGAAAATTCTCTGAAGAAGACAGGTGCATGGCCTACAGACATATGAAAAAAATGCTCATCATCCTTAATCATCAGAGAAATGCAAATCAAAACTACTTTGAGATATGATCTAACTCCACTTAGACTAGCCCACATCACAAAATCCCAAAACCAGAGATGTTGGCATGCTGGAGGGAATGCAAACTAATTCGTTCCTTTTGGAGAGATGTTTGGAAAGCACTTAGGGATTGACAAGTAGACCTGCCATTTGATACTTTAATTCCTCTACTAGGTATATATCCAGAAGACCAAAAATAACTTTTTAACAAAGATATTTGTACCAGAATGTTTATTGCATCCCAATTCATAATTGCTAAGTCATGGAAGAAGCCCAAGTGCCCATCAACCCATGTATGGATTAATAAATTGTGGTATATGTACACCATGGAATATTATGCAGCCTTAAAGAAAGATGGAGACTTTTCCTCTTTCATGTTTACATGGATGGAGCTGGAA
>CAUYRH010009189.1:0-30092 GCA_963574655.1 Perodicticus potto
TGTGCTGGTTTCACACTCTGAAATATTTTCATCAAATAGTTTAACATAGCCTTCATGGCATTTTCTTAGTTATATGAAGACATTTGTATTCTGCATTTAGTGATTTCATCTGTAACCTTCTCAGATGCACTGTAGGTGTGATCCCACCAATTACCCTCCTTCCACCCCAAATTCCCCCCTCCCCTCCCTTCCCTTGCCCATTTCCCCATATTCTTGTGCTATAGTTGGGTTATAGCCTTCATATAAGAGCTATAAATTAGCTTCATAGTAGGGCTAAGTATATTGGATACTTTTTCTTCCATTCTGGAGATACTTTGCTAAGATGAATATGGTCCAGCTCCATCCATGTAAACATGAAAGAGGTAAAGTTTCCATATTTCTTTAAGACTGCATAATATTCTATGGTATACATGTACCACAATTTATTAATCCATTTGTGGATCGATGGACACTTGGGCTTCTTCCATGACTTAGCAATTATAAATTGGGCTGCAATAAACATTCCGGCACAGAGGTCTTTGTAATAATGTGATTTTTGGTCTTCAGGATATATACCAAGTGGAGGAATTCTAGGATAGAATGGCAGGTCTATTTTTAGAACTCTAAGTACTCTCCAAACATCCTTCTAAAAGGAACGTATTAGTGTGCATTCCCACCAGCAGTGTAGAAGCGTTCCCTTTTTTCCACATCCACGCCAACATCTCTGGTTTGGGGATTTTGTTATGTGGGCTAATCTTACTGGAGTTAGGTTATATCTCAAAGTAGTTTTGATTTGCATTTCTCTGATGATTAAGGATGGTGAGCATTTTTTCATGTTTCTGTGGGCTGTGTGCCTATCTTCTTTAGAGAAGTTTCTCTTCAAGTCCTTTGCCCACCCTGTGATGGGATCCCTTGTTCTTTTCTTGCAAGTACGTTTGAGTGCTCTGTGGATTCTGGTTATTAAACCTTTGTTGGAGGCATAACCTGCAAATATTTTCTCCCATTCTGACGGCTGTCTGCTTGCTATACTTGATATGTTGTTGGCTGTGCAGAAGCTTTTTAGTTTGATCAGAACCCAGTAGTGTACTTTTGATACTGCTTCAATTGCCTGGGGAGTCCTCCACTAAAATATTCACCCAAGCCTATTCCTTCAAGTATTTTCTCTGCATTTTCATCTAATATTTTTATAGTTTCATGTCTTAATTTTAAATCTTTAATCCAGGGAGGGTCTATCTTAGTTAATGGTGAAAGGTGTGGGTCTAGGTTCAGTCTTCTACAGCTTGACAGCCTGTTCAAACAGCACCATTTATTAAATGGGGAGACATTTACCCACTGAATGTTTTTAATTGTCTTGTCAAAGACCAAGTAATGGTAAGTAGCTGGATTCATCTCTTGGTTCTCTATTCTGTTCCACACATCTACCTCTCTGTTTTTTTGCCGATACCGTGGTCTTATGATCACTATCAATTTATAGCACAGTCTCAGGTCTAGTAGTGTGATTCCTTCTGCTTTGTTTATATTTCTGAGTAATGTCTTGGCTATTCGAGGTTTTTCCTGATTCCATACAAAATGAAGTATTATTTTTTCGAGATCTTTAAATTATGACAATGGAGCTTTAATAGTAATTGCAGTAAAATTATATATTGCTTTGGGTAGTATAGACATTTTAATAATGTTGATTCTTCTCAGCCATGAGCGTGGTGTTTTTCCATTTGTTAACATCTTCAGCTATTTATTTTCTAAAAGTTTCATAGTTCTCTTTATAGAGATGTTTCACATACTTTGTTAGGTAAACTCCAAAATGTTTCAGCTTCTTTGGCACTGCTGTGAAAGGAATAGAGGGCTTGACTGATTTTTCGGCTTGGCTATTGTTGGTATAAATAAAGGCTACAGATTTATGGGTGTTTATTTTGCAGCCTGAGACATTGCTGTATTCCTTGATCACTTCTAAAAGATTTGTAGTAGAATCCCTGGTGTTTTCCAGATATACAATCATATCATCTGCGAAAAGTGAAAGTTTGATCTCTTCTGACCCTATGTGGATACCCTTGATTGCCTTTTCTTCCCTAATTGCAATGAGTAAAGCTCCCATTGCAATGTTAAAGAGCAATGGAGACAATGGGTGTCCTTGCCTGGTTCCTGATATAAGTGGAAATGATTTCAATTTAACTCCATTCAATATGATATTGGCTGTGGGTTTGCTGTAGATGGCCTCTATAAGTTTAAGAAATGTCCCTTCTATACCAATTTTCTTAAATGTTCTAAACATGAAGGGATTCTGAATATTATCAAAAGCATTTTTTTGCATCAATTGAGAGAATCATATGGTCTTTATTTTTTAATTTGTTTAGGTGCTGAATTACATTTATAGATTTATGTGTATTGAACCAGCCTTGAGACACTAGGATAAAGTCCACTTGGTCATGGTGTATAATTTGTTTGATGTGTTGTTAGATTCTGTTTGTTAGGATCTTGTTGAATATTTTTGCCTCAATATTCATTAGTGATATTGGTCTGTAATTTTCTATTCTTGTTGGGTCTTTTCCTGGTATAGGGATCAAAGTGATGTTTGTTTCATAGAATGTGTTGGGTAGTATTCCTTCTTTTTCTATATTTTGGAAGAGGTTTAGTAATATAGGTACTAGTTCATCTTTAAAAGTTTGGTAGAAATCTGACGTGAAGCTATCTGGTCCCAGTCTTTTCTTTTTAGGGAGATTTTGTATAATTGATGCTACTTCAGAACTTGATATTGGCATGTTCAACATTTCCACTTCATTGTGGCTAACTCTTGGTAGATGGTGTGCTTACAAGTAAAGGTCAATTTCCTTCAGATTTTCATATTTCTGAGAGTAAAGTTTCTTATAATATTCGTTAAGGATTTTTTGAATTTCTGTTATTATTTTGTCTTTACCATTTCTGATTGATGAAGTTAGAGATTTTACTCTTTTTTTTATTGACCTTTTCAAAAAATCAACTTTTTGATTTATTGATCTGTTGTATGATTCTTTTGTTTTCAATTTCATTTAATTCTGCTCTAATTTTGGTTATTTCTTTTCTTCTGCTCAGTTTGGGGTTGGAATGTTCTTCCTTTTCCAGGTGCTTGAGTTGTCCCATTAAGTAGTTAACTTCCCCTCTTTCCGTTTTCTGGAGGAAGGCTTGCAGTGCTATAAATTTCCTTCTTAGGACTGCCTTTGCAGTAGCCCAGAGGTTCTGATAATTCATGTCTTCATTGTCATTTTGTTCCAAATATTTGTTAATTTCCTTCTTGATCTCATCTATGACCTATCTATCCTTCAGCATAAGGTTATTTAGCTTACATGATTTTGTATGAGTATGCAGATTCCTGTTGTTACTAAGTTCAACTTTTATTCCATGATGGTCTGAGAAGATGCAAGGAATAATTTCTATTTTTTTTAATTTGCTAAGGTTAGACTTGTGACATAGCATGTGATCAATTTTGGAGTATGGTCCGTGGGCTGATGAGAAGAATGTGTATTCAGTTTTGTTAGGATGAAATGTTCTGTTGATGTCTGTTAAATCCAGATGTTGAATGGTTAAGTTTAAATCTAAAATTTCTTTGCTTAGCTTCTTTTTGGAGGATCTATCCAGCACTGCTAAGGGGGTGTTAAAATCTCTGACCATCATGGAGCTGGAGGAAATCAAATTGCTCATGACTGTTAGAGTTTCTCTTATAAATTGAGGCACATTCTGGTTGGGTGCATAAATATTAATAATTGAAATCTCATCATATTGGCTATTACCTTTAACAAATATAAAGTGTCCATCCTTATCCTTCCTTATTTTGGTTGGTTTAAAGCTTATTGTACCTGTAAATAGGAGAGCAACACCTGCTTTTTTCTGCTTTCCATTTGCCTGGAATATATATGACCATCCCTTCACCTTTAGTCTACATTTATCTTATAAGGTAAGATGAGATTCTTGTTTACAGCAGATATCTGGCCTGAGTTTTTCCATCCATTCATCCAATCTGTGCCTCTTTAGAGGACAATTTAAACCATTCACATTAATAGAGAATATGGATAAGCCTTTCAGAAGTCCGGTGGACAATTTTAATCCTTTCAGGACTGTGGAAGTTGGAATTTGATCAAGAGTTTCTGAGTGGTTTTACTTTTGTGGTGGAGGATTTCACTGGTTATTAAGGAGGATAAGTCTGAGAATATCCTGGAGAGCTTGTTTAGTTATAGCAAATTTCTTTAACATGTGGATGTCATTAAAGTATTTCATTTCTTCTTCATACATGAAACTCACTTTAGCTAAATACAGGATCTTGGGTTGAAAGGTATGTTGTTTTAGGAGATGAGAAGTCTATGACCATCCTCTTCTAACTTGAAAGGTTTCAGCAGAGAGATCTGCAGTTATTCTAATATTCTTCCCCTTGTAGGTTATGGTTTTCTTACCTCTGGTTGCTTTCAGAATTTTCTCCTTCATATTAACTTTAGTGAAATTGATTATGATGTGTCTGGGGGATGTCTTATTCAGTTTGAGTCATGCTGGAGTTATGAAACTGTCTGCTCTCTGAATTTCAGAATCTCTTGGCATGTCTGGAAAGTTCTCTTTCATAATCTCACGAAGAAGAGACTCTGTGTCTTGTGAAGCCACTCTGTCACTTTCAGGGATCCCAATAAGGCAAATATTGGTTTTCTTTGAATTATCCCATTTAGATCTCTGAGAGAGTGATCTGTTTTTGCCTTCCATTCTCTTCCTCTTTGAAAGACTGGGAACATTCAAAAGCTTTGACTTCAATGTCTGAAATCCTTTTTTCTGCTTGGTCCATTCTGTTACTGAGGTATTCTACTGTATTTCTCAGATTTTTGAGGTCTGCAACTTCTTGTCTCAATATGTCTAAATCTTTGGTCATTTTGTCTTTGAATTCGTTAAATTCTTGAGACATTTTTTGGATTACTGCTTGTAATTCTAATTCCATCTTTTCCTCCATTCTGTTGATCTTATTTGCTATCCAGATTCTGAATTCCATTTCTGACATCTCATCCATTTGTTTATCATGGGATCTTGTACTGTGTCTGCCTTGTCATTGCTTGGGGGAGTTGATCTACTCTGATTATTCATGTTGCCAGAGTTTTTCCATTGATTCTGCCTCATTGTTGTTTTACACTGTTGCCTCTGGCCGTCCTGAGTTGAGGAGGTGTCTCTCCAAGATTAGACCCTGGCGGGATTGCTCTATTGTTGGTGGATCTTTATAGAGAGTGACCCTGTGTAGTTCCTCTGGGACTGCCCCGGCCTGGGAGTTCTGGCTGTGGGAGCATCTCCAGAGCGTGTCACCCCCAGATCCAGCAGCAGGGCAGGGGATGGTACACATGGTCTGGGAGTGCCTGGCACCTGGTGTCTTTGGCAAGGAGAGTGCTGGCTCTAGTAGTCTGTGGCTGGGACGAGGGCTCCAGGCAGAGGCAGGGAGGGCCTGGGTTGCAGGGCTATTGTGGAGCCATGGAGGGTGTGGGAGGGAGGATGCAGGATGCACAGTTCCTGAAGTTCCTGGCCAGGGAGGTTGTGTGGAGGCCCAGCGGGCAAGAGGCGCAGGGTTGTGCATTGCCAGCTGAGTCACTGGCCACAGAGGGCATGCGGAGGCCTGGTGGGCATGGGGCCATGCAGTTGCTGGCGGAGTCCCTGGCCGGGGACAGCAGGGTGTGGTGGGGGTGGTGGTAGGCTCGGCACACCCCCAGAGTCTCTTGCAGGGGTGGTGCACCTGATCCATCAGACATGGATGGGGGTGCTGCTCAAGAACCTGTTCCCTCGTCTTGGTGCCTGTGGCTCAATGGGCTAAAGCACCAGCCATGTACACCTGAGCTGGCGGGTTTGAATCCAGCCCAGCCCCACCAAGCAACAATGATGGCTGCAACCAAAAAATGGCCGGGCGTTGTGGTGGGCGTCTGTAGTCCCAGCTACTTGGGAGACAGAGGCAGGAGACTCGCTCGAGCCCAGGAGTTGGAGGTTGCTGTGAGCTGTGATGTCATGGCACTCTACCCAGGGTGACAGCTTGAGGCTCTGTCTCAAAAAAAAAAAAAAAAAAAGAATCTGTTCCCTCACTCTCAGCAGTCATCAGCTTCTGGTTAGTCAAGTAAAGGGGGAAGGGTGTAGTGTAAGTTCAGAATGGCAGAGAACACTTTAGTTCAGTTTTTCTGCCTAGCAAGAGAGTGTTCAGAGTCACCGCAGGGTACCTCTGAGGAATCAGTCTCCACATCCCACAGCACTCTTCCATGGGATGAGACAGGAGGTCCATAGTTCACTGATTGTCTGTAGAAAACTCGCAGGAGCAAATGAAGAGAATAAAGAAAGGAAACAGAAAAAACACAGCTTTCTTGGGGGAGCAGATGGACACTTTTCCTTTCAGATGAATTTTTTTCCTGAAGCTGGCTTTCTTGAAGTCTCAGCTTTCCTCAGCAGAGGCGACCTACAGTTATCACTTCTCTCTCTCAGCTGGGCTCCCAGTCTTCAGCTTAATTGGGCAGTTTCTGGATGTTATCTTTCCTTTTGGACAGGAGCCTCTTTCAGAAACTGCTTCCAGTCAGCCATGTTGCCCCCAATGCCCCTGATTTATTAAATGAACGCTATGCAATTTGTACAGTAACATATCCTAAAACAACATAATTTTCAGGGACTCCAAATCCACATCAACAGAATCAGACCAGTCTTCTAAGCAGAAGCTAAACAAAGAAACAAAGGAGATAAACACAACTCCCAATTAAATGGGCTTTAGAAAACATACAAGAACATTCCACCACACTACCACAGAATGTATGTTCTTCTCAGAAAATAATGGATCATTGTCCAGGATAGATCATATCCTGGGACATGAATCAAACCTCAACAAATTAAAAAATATGTAAACTAGTTATGCTGAAGCAAGACAGTGGACTAAAGTTAGCTTTTATGAGAGGCTACAGTCCGGAAGGGGAAAAATTGAACTGATGTAAATTCAGAGCACTTGAAGTAGAGGGTTGCGTGCAAAGAGGAAAAATAAGGGTGCTCAGCATCACTGCAGAGGCAAAGAATGATGTGAAAGAGGATGGGAGATAAAAGAGAACAAGTGCAGAGCAAAGAAACTAAAGGAGCCTGGTACCAAGCAAAAGAGTAAGGAGGGCCACTCCCCCTCCTGGGGACTTTCCACATGTTCTCCATGCAAAGCAGCAAACACTGGGTTTCTCACAACATCAGAGAGAGGCATGATACCCCAGTTTTCCTTCACCTAGGAATTTCCACTCCATCTACATGGACAGAAAAATGAACAAACTACATCTCCATCACTTTATGCCTACAGTGCATCACTCCCACTCTCTATGGTCACTCAACTAACTACCCCTTCTGGAGGCCAGACTTCAAATGCTCTGGCAATTGGAGTGCCAGCTCATCCTGCACAGACTGTTCACAGACTGTGTAGGCTGCGCTGGCACTCCAATTGGAGGCACATGTAGGCACCACATGTAGGCACCACAAAGGTGAAGGAACTCTAACCTGACCCACTAGCACAGAGGCTACTTTCTCCTTCATCACAACTGGCCAGATCCTTAATTGGCCATGGGAAAAGTTAGGCAGGTCTTACCCTCCTAATGTTTTTGGCAAGTTCTCTAAGGGTCCTCTACACTGTGTGGCTCAGTGAATGAAGTATGCTTTACTCCACTAACAGGAGAGAAATCTGTGGTTTGGCTACACTTTTTTGATGAGGTGGTATCACTGCTTGGTGTCTTTCTCTCTGTAATGCCTCTGCTTGGTGTCTGCACCTGGCCCACCTTTATAGGTGGTTTGGTCTGGCTTCCCCACTGCCAACTTGGAGAGAAATAGGCCAAGAATCAGATAAACCTAATGTAGAAAGTTTCAGGAAGCAGGCAGATCATGGTTCCACTGACACAGCCACCAGTGAGGATTATTGCATATCCAGTCAGTTGAAGACAGGACTACTAGTGTTTTGAATTTATTTTAATGAGGACTGTTGGTACCACAGTGAGGGAGAAAAATGCATAGAAATAGTTGGGTTGTCTGAGGATTCTCTACCCCAAGTCATAGGATAGGGGAGAGCTTCACTGGTTCAATCTATTACAGTAGAGAAGATTCTCTACCCTCAGTCATAGGATAGGGGAGAGCTTCACTGGTTCAATCTATTACAGTAGAGATTTTAGTACAATTCTGAAGGTCCTTTAAATTCAGTTCAGGGAGGACTTATACTAGGAGAGAAGCAGATCAGCTTCCTAACAGAGTGACAAAGACACCATCAGCCTAGAAGTGCCTGGTGGATCACCACAAAGCACTAGCAAATCAAATTAAAGAAAGTAAGGCAGCCACTCAGAGAATCTTATGCTGTAGCACTGAAAGGGAGCTTCAAAAGGCTGTGCACAGAAAGGGCCACATATACATGTTTTAACTCACTTCAGCAGTGAGTGGTGAAGGGATGGCCATATCCATATCCCATGGCCTCTGGAACTGATTTGAGCCTTATAATCTTAGTTTTATTTGTAAAACAAGTCTCCAGAGTGTTACCTAGTGTTTCAGATTAGATTGTTTATCAGTAACTACTGAGGAACAACCTAACATTCTTTTCAGGTAAAAATATTTAGTTAATATAAAAAATAAGCTGAAAATATACATGGGGAGGAACCAGAGGCAAAATCCAGGCAACATAAAAAATCAGAGCAGATCAACTCCCCCAAGAGATTATAATGTAGATCCAAAAGAAAATGCCGACCATCAAGAAATTATCAAAATGGAGATTGGAGCAGAGGGAAGGTGATTGGTGGGGCCACACCTACGGTGCATCTTAGAAGGGGTACCCTTAGAAGGGTACAGGCGAACCTTGCTAAATGCAGAATACAAATGTCTTCATATAATAATGGAGAAATTTCCAGGAAGGCTATGTTAATCAGTTTGATGAAAATAGTTAAGATTGTATATGTAACCAGCACATTGTACTCCTTGATTGCACTATTGTACACAGCTATGATTTAATGATAAAGATAATTTTAAAAAAAACTTACAAAGAAGAATTAATGAAAATTAACAGTGGACCATGCGTTTTCTGACTTTGAACTTATAGGACTGTTGGTTAAGATAAATGAGTTGGGACATGGAAAACATTGATCATGTTGCCTGCGTACATAGATCTCTAGAAGTAGAAAGAAAGAAGAAAGGAAGGGGGAGATAAAGAAGCCCTTTTAAGCAGGTACTATTATTTCTCCCATGTTATAGAAGAAGAAATCGAGGTTGTAGAGAGGCAAAATATTCTGCCCAAGGCCACCTACATAACATGGCATGAAGCCACAATTCAAATCTAGACCCCGCCAGATCTAATTAGTTTTTACAAATCTGAAAATGAGAAAGTTGCACAGCCATGAAGAGAAAAACACAGACACTCCTTCTTCAGTTGAAGTATAGCTTGTCAAAATATTCAAAACTACCATATTTTGGTGATGCAATTGGAAGAAGATTGGAAAGTAATGGGAAGCTGGAAGCTATTCAAGATATATTTGGGATCAGAATTTTATTTTCAAGATAGATGTGTTCTAGATTCATACATTAGTTACATTCAATGTTTGTTTCTCATTTTAGTTCATGTACCTTCCAAATTAGAAATGTACTAAATAAAATTGGATTTTTTTATGCTTACAGCGTTATTAAAACTTTTAATAAAGTTGTTCACTATCCAAAATATGGCCAAGGTTCTGATCTCACAAAATATGGGTTTCCTCTTTTGCTTTATTTCCATCATTATTCATCCATTCATTATTCCATTTATTTATTCAAAAACACATCTACTAAGCAGAACTGTCTGGATACTCAGAAGAGAAAGGGAGGTGGATATTTTATTGGTGAATTACGGGAGGATTCTCAGAAGAAATGCAGGTTGAAAATGGTATTAAGGAGAATGTGTTCACTGGGTGCCCAAAAGCAACAGGGGAGTAGAATTGGCATTCCAGGAGTAACGTTACTGGTATGATTATTGATTACAAAATGTGGTCTTTTTGAGATTATGAAAAGTTCAAAAGGAGGTTGAAGGCTGTTGTGTGAGTGTGAGGCATGAAGGTGATAAGGGTTTGTTGATTTTGAGGGAGGGCACTGCAAAACGATAGAAAGGGTAAGTTTTGAGTCATACACTAAAAGGTTTGTACTGAATAGAGAATTTATGTTAGAAAGTAAATTGAAAGGGGATTGCAAATGGAGGGTGGAGTCATTTCATTGGGCAAAGATAAAAGGAGTTCAGATTGGTTTCCTGGTTGTAAGAAAAGACATTCATTTTATGCTCGGGGAATTTATTCCAACGATAAACCCTCTAACTCGTATACTTGCACTTTGAGAAACAATTTCATGAACTTCCCTGGCCTATAATTCAGGAACCAGGAACCATAGGGATTTAGATCATGTATCTTTGAAGCTTTCCCTACAGTGTAATATTGACCACCCAGCCTGTAGCATCTGCTCAGTCTGTGGCCAGCAGTGCTGTTTGAGTTTCCTTCCCTTGATGCAGCTCTTCTTTTTCTATACACATCAAATTCAGGAGAACTCCACTTTGGACCCTCTTTCAGGCTGGCTGTCTCCATCCTTTTACACTCATTTTCTTTTCCTCTCTCTCTCTCAGCTTTCCTTCCTTCTAAAATCAGGTGGACACAATCATCTCCATTTTCCAGAGGAGGAAACAAAAAATAAAATCACTTTTGCAGAGTTCCTGATCCCTATCCAATCCAACCTCTGAATTCTCTTCAACTGTCTTTAGATTATATTTCTGAAATGGCTTTTAAAGTAGATAGAAAATTCCATCCCTAAAAGAATGTACAGTGTGCTGCATATAGAATAATCCTCTATACAAAAAAAGAAAATTCCAAACTTATAACTAGCCAATTTTGTGTATCACTGTATAATTATTATTGATCAGAAAATATTAGGTCAGAAGTGAGGGATTTTTTTTCTAAATTAAAAAATGCCCATCAACCCACAAATGGATTAATAAATTGTGGTACATGTATACCATGGAATAAAGCACATCATGAATTTTGACAGATACTCATGAAAAGTCACTGCTGGCAAGCGTATCAGTACTAGGACCCCCCAAATAAAGCTACTTCTCCATCTCTGCTCCTCTCATTTAAACATAATCTCCTCCCACCGGCAAAGTTCTGTTTAGTAGAAAGAGAGGAGGGAAACAGTTGAGAGAGCTTTCACTATAATTTTTATTGTAATAAAAAGCCATCAAGGCATTTGCTTTCTTTCTCTCTGTTTTCAACTTACACAAGATTCTTTTTAAAAGCATTTTCTAAAATGTGCCTAGAGTAATCTTTTCCACAGGGAAACAGAAACCCAACAAAACAGCCCTTTGTTTCAACTAACATTTAGCAAACAGAAAATAGAAGTACCTGGCACAGGGTCTTGGGCTGAAGGAAGTTGAGGAAGCCAAACTAACTTTTTCACGTGGCCTGCACTTCACCGGCGAGGGGCCTTATGCACCCGCTAATGGACCTGAGCGCGCTCTGCAATACCAGCTGCCATGATGTCACTCGTGCCAGCAGCCAGCATCTATATAAGATCCCTCCCGGGGTTGGGGGGTAACGGAGAAACACAGAAGAAAACCAGGAGTTCTCCTCTGTCCCATGACAGCTCTGTACTCTGCCAGTGATCTGGATTAGAAAGAACACTGGACCAGAAGTCAGGAAACTTCCATCCCTGCAAGTATTGAAAACTTGGCTCCATCTCTAATTGGCCGGGATGCTGAAGGTAGGGGTGGGGTCCTCTAGAGGAGAAGGCAGTGTTAGTCCAAGCCTTTTTCAAAACTGAGACTCTATGACTCAATGATTCAGTAAGACCTAATCCCTCTAGATACTATCTGAGTCGCCTACACACCACCCAGTTCCCTCATCAGGAAATGAGAGTCATTCTACTTGGAAGAGTTGTTGCAAAGAGCAGGCACAGAATACCACCAGCATATGATAGATACTCAGCAATGACAGTTATTACATACCATTAGCAGTGAAATCAGGTGATAGTACAGGATGACCTGCAAAGGAGGTCTGGCAGGTAATCCCACAACACTTATCCTGGACCCACCTCTTTGTAGGCAGAGCCTGCCCTGCTCTCTCAACCTCTAAATCTAAGCTGTGGGTATATGATGAATCATGGCCAAAGGGAACCAAAGGGGTATTTTCTGGGGGACATGTGAAAAAGGATATCTCAAATAAATAGGGAAGTACTTCCTCAGCCAGATCTTGTGTCCCCCTGTGATTCATGGAACCATCACTCTAGGCTGTGTGTATGAGGAAACCAACCCGAGCATGCTTCAGCGACTCTGCTGAGGCTAGCAGAGAGAAAAGGGGGTCTCTGATGCCCACGGTGGCAGCAAACCCTTGATTGTTTAACTCTTGTCATGTGGTAATAGAATGTCCTCTGGCTTAAGCCACTTTTCCTGGGTTCTTCTCTTACAATAAGGAATATTCTACCTGAAACGACTTCCCTCTGGTTCTGCAATGTCATGGCTATAGGTATAACTTTCCAGTCTTATTCCAAGGCCCTCCCCAAGATGTGACTTGTCTTACTTTCCTTCAGCTTCTCTTTTGTTTTTTTTTTTCCTTCCTCCAGCTTCTTGAAGACATGAAACAGATGTGTCGCTTCTGTCTCATACACACCACATTCACTGAATTGTGTCTTTATATATTTTGCTATGCCAAATTGGAACATATTCCTTCTTCTTTGTCTATTTACCTTCTCTTTCATGAGGGTTAAATTCAAGCCCTAATTATCCAAGGTGACTTTCACGGCCCCTTCTAGCCCACACTATTTCTGCCCGCATTCATTTCTACAGGTTGTATCACATGGTTTGTCTTAAAATCACAGAGTTGGAAAGAACAAGGGTCATCTGGTATAATCTGGTGGGTGAGGAGAGAATTTCTTCAGATAAGATACCATGACAGAGATGATCCTCCTACATCAGATTAAATAATTTCAGCATCCAAGAAATCACCATATCACAAGAATGGCTTGTTGAGCTATGAAAGTCTCCTTGTATTAAAACAAAACGTGACTCCCAGTAACCATCAGACTTGAAGATCCCTCTGGATCCTCTGGATTGAGTTCTGGCCTCACATCCCCTTTCACAGCAGGAGTATCTAAAACGCAGAGGCCTTGCCTTATTTATATGCCGTATCTTTAACATTTAACAGGGTGACTGTCACATCTCAGGCAGTCAATGTATGTTGGTGAACAAATAGCAGATATGGTCCTGCCACCATTGCCAGTGGGGCTAGGAGTAGACCACGATGCTACGTGGATCACACTTTCTCTTCCCAGTTTGTAGAATTGGGAGTTAAAGCTTCTTATTACCCGCTAATGGTTACTTGAACTGAAAATCTATAAGCTCGGGAATTATATTTGTCCATAAGCACAGTGTAGCAGAGAAAGTGATCAGGTAGTAGAATTATAAGAGGGATTTTATCGGACAAATGCAATCAGTGTAACCTAATTCTTTGTACCCTCAATGAATCCCAAACAATAAAAAAGAAGACCATGAAAGTTCTGAAAGAATTGACGTAAGCTTTGCACACCCTCCAAGAATGAAGAGGGAGCTGTGGCCCCAGAGAGCCTTCTACTCTCCTGCTCTACCCTTCATAAAGACCAGCCATGCATTCTGCACACGGATTCCATAGCTCATCCTGTACCTGAATATTCTATAACAAATCCTGGTTTTTTATTAAATAAGATTAAGTAGGCTTCCAATACTTACAACCAGATGTTGGCTAAGGCTCCTGTCCTGACCAGAACATAACAGAGCAAAGAAGCGAAATCACCTCTTGGGCATCTCAGACAGCGCCTCTCCCACCTCTCTGGGAACTTGTCCCACCTCTTCTTTCTGAAGCAACATGGCTGAGCAGAATCACAGTCATGCCATCTTCCACTACTCCTTGGAAAGTCTGGATGCACTTCATAGGTGGAAACTCCCACAAGACACTCATCTTCTCTGGGATCCCAGCACAGTACAGCAGGCATTGAACTTAATAAGGTAAACCTCCCGCCCAAGGGCAGCTGTATCCCTTGATTCCTTCTTACCTCTCTCAGAGTCCTTGAGTTCCTTTCTGATGCTTCATGCACTGTCTTGCAGCACCTAGCCTTCTAAAAGCTCTTCCAGGGTGCTACCGTCATAGCACGACTCAAATCATACAGGAAGATAGAAAGCCAAAAAGTTTTAAGATCTAAAAATAACTCAGTATGACGACAAAATGACAGGCAGCCAGAGATATCTGGAGACAGATGATGCCAACGGGTACCACCTCAGTGGGATCCTATGAAAGGCCACATGTTCCAGCAAATCATAAAACCCTCTCTCATCTTGACTTGCTCACTCACCACTTATTTAATATGTACCAGGGATATAATCTTACGCAAGTGACTTACAAATCTCAGCACCTATGTTACCTCTCCTATAAAATGGTCTCTAGGTGAATTAATACATAAAAATATTTTAAGTACACAGCACTGAATAAATGTTAATTAGTATACCAGCCAAGATACGTTAGATCATGCTGCAGTAACAAACAAGCCCCAAATCTCAGTGGCTTAAAAAACAAAGGATTAATTCTCATCCTACATCTCCATCGTGGGTTGGCTCATGGGGCTTTGGTCACTACAGTTACTTAGGGACCCAAGCTAACCGAGTCTCTGACATTTTATAATGCTGGTCTCTCAATAAAAGGCTTTCAGGATTACCATAAAATAAGGGCCGTTTACTGGGTTTTAAATGCTTCTAACTACAAGTAACACAAATCACTTCAGTTTTCACTGATTTGACCAAAGAAAGGCACATCTAACCTCAAGAGGGAAGGGGTGTATGAGTCTCCCATATACACAAAAGGAGAAGGGAGCTGGAAATATTGGTGACCATCTAGCACAACTATAATTATTACTCTATTCCAGTATCCCAACCCCAAGCTGGACATCAAAGATTCAAAATTAACAGGTTTTTCTCTGACTTTTAGGAGCCTACATTCTAATGAGCAATCTACATATTCAAATAACTCTGATATGATAGCTTTATGGAACACCCTCATTAAATTAAGTTGGGTATTTGGCTTTAATCTCTCTGTATGTGTATGTGGGTCCTATGAGGAGATTTCATTTTTGAGGCTGGAAAACATCAAAAATGCCCAGTTGTTCAGTTTGGGAATTCCATCAAAACCTTCTGGGGGTAGCAGGCAGAAAAGCTACCTGGAGAATGGTCTAACTAAACTGACTTGTTAGCCCCTGGTAGGGAAGTGTTGAAAAATAGACTATTCTTCCTTTATTTGGAAAGCCAGTGGGTACAAGCTTTTTTGTGACCAACATTCCTGTTGTTTGGAAGATATTATTGTAAACAGAAAGAGCAATGGTAAGATGCACTTAGGAGCTTCAATAATGTGCAACAATTTTCTTAAAACTGCAATAGGAAAAAAAAATCAACTGAAACATGAAATTTTAAAGCCCTATTACCTGCATTTCACTCTGTAACATCCCACTTCCCATCATTTCTAACACGCATCTTAAGTGTGCTAATTGGAAAGGCTCTGCTGTGTATACAGCTCTGTTTTCAAGATGACAACTGCTTCGCTTTTATCACTGGGCTCAATACCAAGAGGGGAATCATTTTTAAAATTCAAAGCCTTTTGATCTGGTTGTGTCAACTGGCTGCCTGCACTCAGCTGGTATTCTGTCTTAGAGAAAAAAAACATGAACGTTTCAGGTGGTGGGGCCGAGGGTGGGAAAAGCAAAGACTCGCTCAATGGCTGAGTGGGGGGAGAAAAGGGTGTCTTAAGATTAAAAACAGAAGTCCAAAAGCACACTGATAAGGCTGCCAAATTATTTCCCCCTTGAGGAAGGCACACTCAATATGCTGCAAATGTTTATTGAAAAGAAAATCATTAACTAATAAATCCCAGAAAGGAGCACTCTGTCAAGCACCACCCAGGTAAAGAAGCAGAGACACATTCTCAGTTTACACGCATCTCCTCCAACATGACAAAAACGTTGGGCAGATGACAGCTGATGTGTGGTCTGGCTAGTGACTCATGCCTATGAAGAATTCTCAAGAAAACAAGATTAATGCCTGTTTCTGTGAGTCACTCCATGTTAGAGCCATACCTACCAGACAGCAAAGCAGTATCTTCAAGTTCAAGAGAAGGAAGCTCCTCACTTTTTTCTCTGCACAAAGAGTGGTTCTCAATGGTTCACATGTGAAGGACTAACACTAAAGGGAGGATTGCAAACATTCCAGTGAAAGCAGCAAGGTAGGGCGGCGCCTGTGGCTCAAAGGAGTAGGGCACCAGCCCCCTATGCCAGAGGTGGCGGGTTCAAACCTGGCTCCGGCCAAAAACTGCAAAAAAATTAAAAAAAGAAAGAAAGAAAACAGCAATGTAAAGTCAAGAATTACAATGCTTTCCAATGGTGACAAATAGATTAATCGTCTGGATTGAGGGTCCCTGTGCTTCAATTTTCAGCAAGGTGTTCATCAGCATAACGAAGATCCAGCACCTTGACCAAGCAGAGCGACATGTCTATCTAGGACAATAACGAGAGGCCCTATTCTGATCCTGTCTTTGACACAGATTGTGAGAGTAAGCACAATAAAATCAGTGAAAAGTAGCCACTAATATTAGAGCCCTGTCTTTCACCAAGAGTTTTCACGAGTTCAATGATGAGGGAAGCTTGGACATCTGAAATTGCATGTAAAGCTGTATCTATGAGACATCAAACACAACCTAAAAACACACATTGAATATTTTCTACAGAATATCGGTTTCCCAGACGGACCTGAGCTGTGAAGGGTCTTTGTTCTAAACCTGTCCAAAGAATATCATTATCTCTCCAGAACCAAAACCAAACTCTTTTGGGAAAAACCAAAAGATCACAGCTTATTCTAACTTGGAAAGACTCTGTACATGTGTAGCACTGATTCTGAAGCCTTATCAATTTTCATGAAAATCAGAGAGTTTTTTTAATATTTTAATCTTTTCTAAACGTTCAGATTAATGAGAGTACAAATGATTAGATTACCACGTTTGCATCTGTTAGGTCAGATTCCTGTTGTAGGTACATCCTGCACCCGGGGGGTGTGCCACATACCCTTACATTGTGCCTATTTGGGGAGCACAGTAAGCCTCCTCCTCCCTCCTCCCTCTCCCCTCCCAGTTCCCCCTCCCAGTTAGAGAGATTTTTAAAACAGATTCTCAGCTTCCCCCTCAATGGGTTTGAATTCTACCCTGGTCTGGTGGTTTCTCCCCTTGGGCCATCACTGCAGGAAATTCCCAGCAGACATCTTCAGGAGAAAGCTCACAAACGCAGGGACCTCCCAGAGCTCTCCTGATGCTGCTGTCAGCCACTCTGTGGCCGTCTTCCCCCGTGTGCCGGGAACCCCGTCTCTAGGGATCACCTCATCTCAGATCCGCCTAGTCCTCAGCCCCAAGAGGCTGTCCTAACATGGCCCATGCTGCCCTGGGCGTCTGTAACATGAGTCACACCCTCACCTGTCTCATGCTGTTCTACAAAAACCTGAGCCACAGTGACTCTCGTCCAGAAAACAAACTCTGGATTCTCTCTGGGTCTCTGACATGGCTCCAATTATACACAGGTGATTGCCCCGATCATTTCTGATCAATCAGTTCTGCTCCTACTTGGGCTCATCTGGAACAGAGCCAGTGAGAAATGGAATGATCACATAAACTAGTCATCACTGAATGAAAACGGCAAGGTACTGGGGAGCAGGGGTAGGAATGGGGTGTCCCTCTCGCCTGTAAGCACACAAAAACATACGTCTCTGAATGTCAGTCTTATCTCACCTCTCAAGTAAATTAGGAAACACACAGACTACACAGATAATCAGGACCCAAAAGAAAGCATGTGTGGGAAACAAACGAAATATAGATTCTAGAAGCTCTGTCAATAATCTCCGGCTGGATTCCCACTGCACCATTTAACTATAAATCCATACTCACAGAGGGTTGGATCACAGATCATAAATACCTGTTTATATCATGTCGCCACGTCCAGAATTGCCCCCAGAAAATCATTAACTGGCAAAGAAAGTTTGCGATTTGGGACGTGGTGGTAATGAAAACTTCCTCTGTTTCCTACTCATGGTTGAAAGAGCAGAAAGAAATCTCTAAAATATATATATGTTTTTCAACACACAATCATAAATATCTACCACCCTTCCCAAAGACACACTGCACGTGCTAATTTATACCAGGCTGCTAACTTTTTGTTTCATGCTACATTGATGGGCTTGACAGTTTTTCGAAGAGTTTATAACTGCAGCAGTGTTGATCTTATTTAAAGAGAATATTAAATCAAACTCCTTGTCATTGGCATAAAATCTCCTATAGCATCAACAAAAGGCGGTGGTTTTTATTGATTCCCTGATACAAAAGACATACTATGAAGCAGACTGATGCCGCATTGACAAAAAAAAAAAAAAGAAGAAGAAGAAGAAAGAAAGAAAGAAAAAGAAAAGAAAAGAAGTCCACAATTAAAGCCCCATGAAAACTATTAGTCATTGTAAAGGTCATCATCGACTTTTAATGGCATCCTAAAGGGAAACAATATGTTACACTTCAACATCAAGGGCAAAGAGAATAAAATCCAGGGTGGGCATAATAGAGGGTACAAAGCAGCTCAAAAAAAATACTAGTTGTACCAAAAGGCAATCCTAATAAAGTATCATTCACATCAGTCAACTCGCTGTCCACATGCATGATGAGAGAATTTCCAGGGGAACAGTGATGAAAAATGCATGCACACAACCAGATGTGCTCGGGTTTGCTGAGTGAGCCGATACAGCAAGTGGGTCTGCCCTGTGGGGAGAGTTTCCACTGTTCAGACCAGAGGAGGGACCATTCGCTACCCGGAAGGTGGGGATGAGGGGGTGAGCTCCGTCTCCGCTGACATAGACAGAGCAATGCTGCCCTCTCCGGCCCTCGGCTTCTTTCCTTGTAAAGCGACTATAATAGAATCTTATTTGATTTGATGAGCAAACCGCTTTACTCTTGCACGCTAACTCTGACCGATCTCCCCGCATCTCAGTTTCCTCAGCCCTAGGTGAGAGGAGTATCGTGTTGAGAAGGATTCTGAGCCGGCCCGCAGGCTCAGCAGTGTTCAGCAAGGTGTCCCAGGGGTACCAAAGGGGGGATAGCAGTCCCTGAGCCAGCTCTTTATCCTAAAATGCCAAAATTCTATAAAACTCACTCCAAGAGCACTAGAGAAGGAGCCTAATTCATCATCAATCGAATCATCTGGAAGAAGCTGCTTTGTCCTCAACCAAGGCTGTCTACAAAGCTCAGCAGGGGGAGGGACGGTGCTCACCCACAAAAGGAAAGATGTACACTGAGAATAACCAGGAACCAGCCACTTAAATTCCTTCTATGTTTGCTCACACTTTGGGGCCTTGGGACCTCTTCCAAAAATCTCCTATTCAGAAGACAATGTACGAGTGTTTCCACCAAATACCTTAAATTTATTTATTCAGTAATGAATTCCTAATGACCTACTCACCACAAAGGGCTGAGCATCCCAGTATGCCCAGTGGTGAGGAGCCCTAAACTGAGATTACCGGGTTTCAAAACCCAGTTCCTCCACCTAGGGCTGTGTGATCTTAGGCAAGTTAATTAACCTCTCTGAGCTACAGAATTTTCATCTGGAAAACTAATACAATAATACATTCCTTAGAGGATTGTTACAAGTTTTAAACAAGGTAACCCTTGTAAGGTAAGAATACCACACCTGCTTTAAGAACATTGTATCTCCTGCTGGGCCCCTTCTCTAAGCTCCCAACCATACAAGCAACCCCCCTCCTTCTCATCCTCACTTAAAGATTTCAAAGCCACCTCAAACTCAACATATCTAGAACCCATTTATAATTGTCTCTCACACTCTGCTACCACCAAAGCTGAAATAAATCAAAACCCACCTGGTCTTGTAAGCATTCCATGTGTAAGGGACTGTCCTTCTCACCAACCACCTGTCAGACTGCCTTGTATGAAATTGGTATTTCTGCAGATCAAAAATGGTAGAATTCCGGGGATTGACATGAAACTTGAGGGTTTAAGGCCAGACTCTATTCGTCACCTTAGGCAACTTTTGTTCCTTCAACTCCACTCTGCCAAGCCCTACAGCCTGGGTCACCTCAGTGTCCCCTCGGTATCTTCCTCCACCTCCACCAACATACCCTGGCCCAAACCTCTATCCCTCTCCCCTGGACGGTTACAGAACCCTGAGAACAGTCCTTCCCCGCTCACATCTGCTGTCCACCTGTCCTGCCCAGGACAGCAGGGTGGCTGCAGAACTGAAACCTGACTGCTCTAGCTCCTTGCCTCAGACACTGCAGCAGCTGTGCGTGGCTCTCAGAACAAAGACGGAAACCTTTAGGATTTCACTTGGCCTTACATATCACCCTTCCTACTGCCCTGGCCTTGCCACAGCCCCGGTCTGCTCTTTGTACTCCAGCCACACTGACCTTCGTCTGGTTTCTGAATATGTCAACCTCTTTCCTGCCAGAGACTCCGATTGTGCTGTTTCCTCTGCCTGGAACCATCTTTCCATCCCCCTCTGCCCTCGTGTCTCAGTTTAAGCATCACTTCCTCAGACAGGACCCGCCTGACGACAATGCAGCCAGCACAGCTGCATGGGGCCCATGCTTGCAAGGACCCCACCGTCAATTTAATGCTCTGCCGTCACCACCTTGAACTTCTGAATAATTTTTAAGCAAGGAGCCTTGTATTTTCATCCTGCATTGTACCCAGAAATTGCACAGCTGAGTCCTATCCCCCAGAAAGCCTTTGCTGACCTTGAATAGTTCGAATGCCCCCTTCGCCATGCCTCACGGTACGGTGTACCACCTGTCACATTCCACACCTTCGTATTGACTTGATGGTTCAGCCTCCCCACTGGAACATAAGCTACATGCATCTGGGTCCATGTCTGATTTTTGACTACCCATATGTCCCCACCCCTAGAACACAGTGAAAGTTGGCTGAATAAAGGATTTTGTTATTACCATTATCAATATTGCTCTGGCCCTGAACCATCACAGCTAGGGGTTCAGGAGGTGAGATAAGGCTACACAACATGGTGGTGGGTAACCCTCGCTGACAGGAAACATCCTCTCTTAGGGGAGGTGACGGTGAGGCTGCAGGGAAGACACTGGGGGAGTTGGGCCAAGCTGTGTCTTAGAGAAGTGATTTTCAGCCCATGTGGCCTGGCACACTGGTGGGCCGTGAGAAGATCTTAGACATGTCACTGAAATTTTTGAAGATCATTAATTAAATTATTTTCTAAAGAAGTTCAAACCATAGTAAGCATATTCATTTTTTTTACTCTTTTTTTAATCTACATAATTTAAGCATGCGATAGAAGTTTAACTATAGGTCCAAGGGTGCCATGAGATAAAAAAGGTTGAAAAACACTGCCTGCTTAGAAGATGGGCCACAGCTGGTGGGCAGAGGTCAGAGAGAGGAGGAGGCCCCTCAAATAGAACGAACAGCATCAACAGAGTGCCAGTGTTTAAGGCTGGGATGGGAATTCACGGAGGAGGGTGGCACATTCAGGCACAGACGCTTCTCTGCAGAGCAGACTCAGTCAGAACAGAGGAAGCCTGAGCCCAAGTTAAGGAAGTTCACATTTCCCACACTCAGTGTGGAGGCAATCCAAGCCGTGTTTTAAGAAATTAGGGCAGCTCCTTGTAAGAAGCCTGAAAAAGTGTGAATCTATGAGTACTCAAATAATTGCAGAAAGATAATTTTCTACCTATGTATCAAAACACAAAGTTTGAGCATAGCGCTACACCTCCCTTCTGTTTGCAGTCACATGTTAAAATGCGTTTCATAAAAACATGGGTTCATATTACACAAACGCACTTTGAATACGCTCTGCTTTTCAAAGTGCTTTCAAACACACCGATGGTTTGTTGGTGGATGGTTCTCAGCCACTTTGATGCACACCTTGTCAACTGATCGAGGGCTTGGTCATCCCAGCTGACATCTTCCAGCTGGTCCTGCCCCAGAAAGACATTTCCCAGATGAAAGAAAACATGTGTGTGTCTCCAGAAAGCAGGGACACCTCATCCACACCTCCCCTGCATCAAAGACTGAGACTAAAACAGGAGGTGCTGATTCCACTTGGGGTTGCGGTTACTACCGCTTAAGTTCACCAAGACAAAGGTGAATTTTCCTAAACATAAGAAGAATGCCCTTTAGTAAATGAACATGTCACCAATCCCCACACGCTGCGTGTCCCTGTAACAGGAACCCAACCGAGCAACAAAAATGCTCCTGTTGTGATTTACAAGAAGATCCAAATGTTCAAAACCTGCACTTAACTCCTTACTCTGAAATATGTCCATTGCTCAAAAAGGATTGCTATTTAATTTCAAATTGAAGACGGTAGGAAAAATGGCTTGCCTCTGTTTACACACTCCCTGTTTAGAATCAACGTGAACACAGGTATATTACGTCTTCCATCTGAGGCACATCAAAGATGACTGCGATACGTGACGCTTCAGCATTACTCCGCCCCGTTCCCGCAGCCTCCTATATGAATTCCTGTCATTACACCCATTTAATCCCAGGCCATGTTAGGCCACTGTTCGTGAAGCTGAATGAAAAGTACAATAGCTGGTATTTAATGTGATGGCGCCCCTTTCTCCAACCTGCCTCCTTTAAAGTTTGTTGAATGCACAAAATTCCCTTTACAGCTCATTTGAGATGCATAAACAATCCCAAAGACAGAAAAGAACAAAAAATAATAATTTGCCGTTTTTAGGAGCTGGGCTTCTTTGGGGCAGCATTGAATTTTGGCCTCTCTGCCAATGGCTGGGGGATGCGGCCATTCTGCCTCATCGCTCAGCAGGCAAGCCGGGGCTGCCCAGGCCGGGGCACTGATTCGCCAGGCCTTTGCGCTCCTCGGAAGGGCACTACCTCTCTTGACAATCCCAGAGGGAAAAGGCTGCTTTCCCTCCCTTCACTGCATCCCCCTGCACACATGAACTCCAGCCATATGCTTACTGCTCACTCCATCTTACACACTCCCTCTGCTTGCTGGAAATTAGAGCAACGACAGCCACAGGACCCACCTCTAGCTAAAGTCACAGTGAATTGAGAGGTGAGAACATATTCTGTGCGCTCACCCGCCACAGGGATTCCAGAGCCCAAACAGGTAGAGACCAGAAGCACTTTAGGGAAAATCAAATTCTATATCAACGCAACCACAGCAATTCGTGTACTGCCCTAACAGCCACTGAGACACCTCTGCCAGCAGGAGGGAGCTTCTGAGTGGAGGAAAGACAGACGCAGAAAGGAGGGGCATTTGAAACACCTGAGACACAGAACAGGAAGAACGGGGGTGGGGGGTCGGAGAATCCTGAGCTAGGTTCTTTCCTCCCATTTCCAATGTTAAAAATAAATCAACTGTAGTTAAGACATGGAGGACCCAGCGCACAGCCAGCCCATCGTGTCTCATGATCACAGGTAGGAAGGGGAGCCTGCGGTCCGTAAGGACACTCAGGACTTCTAAGTTGAACCCCTTGTCAAGAATGGAAAAAAAAGGAACCTCCACAGACAGATGACCAGCGTTACCCTGATCAGTTGCCCAGAATTTTCTGGTGGTACAATGTTACTGTAAAAATACGTTTATGTACTGAGGAGTCTTCTCAGAGATGTGTTTAGTTATTACAGACAGACTGGAAGAAAATCCATACTACCAGGATGGGCAAAGGTCCTTCTCATAGTTACAGAGCAAATCTCTTCTTCCCCAGGATGGTCGACAGCTTGAGAACTGCTCCAGATCTGAACACACATGAACAATTAACACAGAGCAATGTACATGAGACGTCTTTGAGTCTACAGTAATCCTGTGAAGTTGCATGGTTTAGTAATGTTCAGGACAAAGTATTATGACCCCTAATCATAAAATGTTACTATAGCCTCAAAGATAACAGAGTTCTCTGAAAATTTTTGTATTTAAAAATTCTAGTGATGAAAATATGGACTCAAGTCACAAAATAGCCCTGGTCTTGTATGTGGGTGAGTTGTCTCAAGTCAAATTACTTAGGTGCTTTGCTTTGTCTTACCTCTCCCTCTCCCCCATTGTAAAAATCTGAACTCAAGACTGCCTCATACAGAGGTCCATGAAGAGGAAACTGACGGCAACAGAGGTCACATCAGGCATCCAGCTTCCCTGAATGGAACCTGTCTGGAATCACCGGCCATGGAAGTCCGTCTGGTCACAATCTTAGCTGTCCAAGACCTCAGAATTCTGATCCCTTTGCATGTCCCCAGCCTCCCACCAACACCCAAGTCCATTTCTACGTGTGACTCTCACTAGCCATCAAGCCAAAATCACTGCCAAACTCAGGTGCCTGGAAGCATCCACTCCTTCGGCTGTTCTGTTCATACCTATCATTAAATGTCTCACTCCAATATATTTCACCCTCCAAGGATCCGTCAGTGCTGTTGGAGACTCCGCATCTTAGATCAGCAGCGTGCACAGAACACTCCTCTCAGCCAGTGGTGGCCTGGACAACCACTCAGGTGGACCACTCAGATTAATACCTTACATTCCTTAATCCCAGCCCCTACCACACTAAGCCACAGTATTTTAGGGGCAAAAGGCACCCCTGTTCATTTCACAGGTAAGGAAACAAAAGTCTGCAGAGGCTAAATCACCTTACTTTGGCCCGAAAGAAAACCATCACCAGAGCAGGACTGGAGAAGGCAGGTCCTTGACTGTGGGGACCCTCTGGAACCCATCTGTGAAGAGCTTAGTAAAAGGACAGTGAGGCAGAAGGAGGAGGTTCATTTGTCACCCCAGTCATTTATTTGCTGCAGGCCCAGCCTTTTCCACCTGCCAGGTGCCTACCCTTCTTCACCTGTTCTGCCTGGGACTGGCCAGAGTCACCATCAACTCCTCTTAGAACACACCATTCAGACACAGGGTCTGCTCCCCTCGTTCACAGAGAAAATGGCCTTCCCGACGTGTAGTCTTAACCTTAGTAAGTCAAACTTGCTCATACAAAGGGCAAGCCATTTGGGAACCCATTCATCTTTCCTACTTGCAAATGTGGGCAACTGCCAGCCCCAATTCTAGGAACAGCCCTCTTCCCACTCCCCCTCCCACCCCACTAACAGTAAGTCCCCTCCAGAGCCCCAGTCCCCGGGAACAGCCAGGCACGTGCAGCAGGAAGGCAGAGAGAAGGAGCCTCAGCCAGGGGCCGGGAGGAAAATCGAACCCTTGAAAATTGCAAAGCAAAAGATGCCAAGAGAGATTCTTCACTGTCGCAGCTGCTTACTGTAGAAATCTCTCCTCATTTGGGGATGACATCATCAGGCCTGATTTTTTGTCACCAGTCACTCTGCGCTTGCCTTAATTATGCGGCACACCAACAGAAATTTTCTTTCTGATCACATAAATCACATCGCCGTGACACGGGGCTCGATAGGCAGCCCTGGAACAATGTGGCGAGAGCTATCGACTCCATCGCTCAAGTCCACAAGGTGTATCATTTAGCCAAGAGTGATAATTAGACGCAGAATATACTGAAACTGTCAATAGGCATGTCAATGGGAGAACTCTTAGCATCTCACACCCAGTGAATCAATGGTGTTTTTCAGCTATAAAATCAAGAAAATGATAGCTTTCAAATGAATGGTGGAAAGGAAACAGGAGCCTCCTTGGGGAGGAATAAAACAGCTCAATTTTCCCTTACTGAGTGCCTCTCCAACTACCTCACTCAATGGAAAAGGTCACAGAACATTACAGCAAAATATCTCTAAAACAAGATGTACAACAGCACTGGGACACGACACACTGGCTGGGTGCCGCACCAGGGCCTCACTACCATCAGCCCAACAGGCGCGGCGCATGG
Source organism: Perodicticus potto (assembly GCA_963574655.1). NCBI lineage: Eukaryota > Metazoa > Chordata > Mammalia > Primates > Lorisidae > Perodicticus > Perodicticus potto. The sequence continues at coordinate 25,865 of CAUYRH010009189.1, forward strand.
ACCAGCAGGTGGGGGATCAGGACCCCAGCAGGTGGGGGATCAAGAGTGGGGGGCAGGGAGTGACTAGGCTGCCAGGTAGGAGGTGTGGCACCCCCCAACAAAAGTGGGACTGTGTACAGGGGTGAGGGTGGGCATCTGAGTCAGGCTTACAGGAATGGGTCCTTCTAAACAGAAACTTTTAGCAACATTCAATCACATTTTACAGTCAATGCAGGTATTAACAGACAATGCTTATATGCAGCTAGGTGCCAGTCGCTGCTCTAAGAACTCTGCACATGTTACCACATTTAATCCTCACAACTGCTCTGTGCAATACGGAGCATTATAGACCCCACTTTATAGGTGAGGAAACTGAGGCATAGAGAGGTTAATAATTTGCCCAACAGGATACAGCTAGGAAGTGACAGAGCCAGAATTGACATGCAGGTAGTTCGAGTCCAGATTGTGTACTAACGCACAACTCAGTGCCCCTCTCCTGGTGACCCAGCAGCACCTGTCACCCCTGCCTTCTCCCTTGTAACATGAAGGTGCTAGATGGACCCATGTGAAAGGCTGAATGGTACTAGTGTCCTGGGCAAGTCGCAGCAGTTCGTAGGGTCTGTGTCCTCACACATAGAAGGGAGACGTATCACCATGTACTGAGCTCATTAAGTCACCTCACGCACTCATGGTCAGCCTGAAAACAATATCATCACCTGTGCTGGGCAAATAAGTCAACTGAGTCTGGCAGGGTTCAGGTAAAATGCCTCTAATCAAACACCTTGTAGAGCTCAGGGCTCTGCTCAGCCCTGCTCAGGGCTTCGCACCTGCTGTTCCCTCTGCCTGTGCTCTTAATCACCACACTAAACTGCAGGCCAGCGGGAGGCTTTGCACATAGAGAGCCTGAACAGGGACTAGGATGCTAGAGTGTCCCTCAATGAACAGGAGAAATGGATGGAAGGAGAGAAAGGAGCTAGAAATGAAGGAAGCTAAGAAAAATATACAGACCTAACATACTAACGCAGACGTCCAGACAAGACGGCCAGTAACCTGTAACTAACAAATCAGGAGCATGTATCTGAGTTTCCACTTCCCGTATCAGTCTAGGATACTATTTCACTTATTACTAGTATTCATTTTAGGTGCTCTTAACACATTAAATTGGAGGAGTATTTTTTTTTTTAACCGAACAAAGTAGTAAATCTAATTTCCAGTAACATTAATTAAACACTCATTATGTGCCCGGGACTGGGCTTGGTTCTCTCATTCGATAACATTTATTTAATCTTCTTTGTTCTTGAAACTATCATGTTAAAAAAGTAGCATTTTGAATGTGATAAAGGAACTCTACCAAAGATACTGCCTGCAGTGAGACAAACCAGCTGTCAGTCCCGGGACAGAATGGCAACCTTATAATTAGCTGATCATTCACGGACATCAGCCAGACAACACACTCGATGACTTACACTGCTAGGTACGTAGCTCTGAGTACACGTAAACAAACACTTCACCACGCCCAGAGCTTTTTGCTAGGGCTGCCTTCCTTACTCACGTTTCCTTCCCTATTATGTGTGTGTGTTTTTATAGAAGAGTCCTCCTCAAGCTGTGTCCCCACCAAGGCAAGAAGGAGACCCGGAAGACAGCTGGTCGGGTGAGTAGCTTCACACACAGCACATAGGCAGCTCTCAACCAATCTTTTTGTCTGACCTAGATCATCTTTCTTCAGTCATACTGTTTCGTAACTGGTCTTCTTTTATCCCCCTAGAGTCTAAGACAGAAATGAGATCATTTCTCCTCTAACAAAACCATCCAATGGCTTTCTGCCTCACTCAAGGAAAATGCCCAAGTCCTCACCAGGGCTTACAAAGCCCCCAAAATGGAAACTTCCTTCTGGCCCACCGGCCTCCTTGCCGTACACCCTGCTCATTCATCACAGCCCTGCTCAGGGCTTCGCACCTGCTGTTCCCTCTGCCTGCAGTGCTCATCCCCAGATGCTCCCGTGGGAAGCTTTCCCCAATGCCGCCAGCGTCAGGACAAACATCTCCCTTGAAGGAGAGGCCTTACCCGCACAAACCATCTTCAGCACATGCACACATAGGTGCCTCACTAGCTCGTGACTGCTCTTTATTTTCTTCGTAACATTTATCACAAGCTGACAACTGTTTATTGTTTGTTTATTTTCTGCTTCCTCCCACTATAAAGAAAGCTTCGTGAGGCAGCCACGTTGTTTTATTCATCATTGAACTATGGCACCAAAGACTGCCTCACACACAATGGGCTCAGTCTATAACTGATGACCATCTCAATTAATGAATAAATATAGATGGGCAAGAAAATAAAATTTAAAAAATAGTCACACCAACTGATCTTCTGTGAGTGATCTAGAAAGCTATTGGTTGGTTTTGTTAGAGGGAAAAGATCATCTACTTCCAAAGCATCTTCAGTGAGTGCAGCCAGACACCTACCCAGTTTGCATGGAGGACTTTCTTATTAGAAGACACTCTCTGTGAAAAACAGAGGTGAGGTAAGGCATTGATCCAGCTGAACAGCCTTGCTCACTTGGAAGGGGTCACATAATCAAAATATCCCAAATCACCAAGAAAAGACAGTACCAAGAACACATCCTCACTGCGAGCCCTATTTCCAGCCTTACATAGGAATATATGAAGCCTTGTGTGGTAGTTCCTCTTCTGGTAATAATGAAGTGGTTTTTATTTTATCTTTCATGAATGAAAATTATAAACTCTGAGAACAATAACAATGAATCAAAGGCACTGGAGACCTACCAAAAGTAGGCAGGAAATGAAGGAAATTCAATGGTCTTTGAAGAAGAAAACCATATTGGGTGATATCCATGTTTAAATAGCTTTTCCCTGAAGGCCACTCCAGACTGTGCTGCATACAGCAGCCAGAACCCAAGAAGAAAGCTGCAATCCCACTGGCTTGAACAGCCAGAAGTCAGGGATGCCAAAGTGGTCAGAAATTATAAAGAGAAATCCCAGGGTGTGGCAGAGGTAAGCAATCTGCACACACACCCTGAGAAATCCTCAGCTGACCCAACCTGCGGATGCACAGAGCAAGTCCCGGTAGCAGGGATTCCGTAAGGCAGCATTTGGAGCTTTAATTCTGACAAGATAAAAGGGCTTGGTGAAGACGTCTGTCTCTGCATCAAAACAAATGAAGGGAGGGGCACCTTACAGATCAGACTACGCCTCAGGATCACAGTTTTGTACTATGACCGATTGCAAAATTGAAACAGAGCTTTCCTAACAATGTATACAAAAAGTTTTTCCAAGTTCAAGGTGATTGGCCAGTAACTTTGGTGCAAAAATAAATCTAGAGCAAAAGTCAACATTTTTCAGAGGAAGATAACAAAATTCAGATCTCTACAATGTATTAACACAAAGGAAAATATTAGATATATGAAGAAACATAAAAATGTGACACAGTCAAAAAATCAGGCAATAGAAACAGAATTTGAGGTAATGCAAATGTCTGAATAAGGAAACATGTAAAGAAGCTATTATAAATATTGTAAGAACTTTAAGGAAAAGAGAGTTATTATAAGTAAACAAAGGGGAATCTCAACAGAGAATTTTAAACTGCAAAATAACAAAAGAATCACCTGTAATTCTGTAAGTGAAAAGTAAAATACTCAAAATTAAAACCTCACCAAATGGTCTTAATAACACAATGAAATGTTAAGGGAGTGGGAAAAACAATTCAACTTGAAGACACATCAATATTTAGAAATGAGAAGAAATATATCCAATCTGAAGAACACAGAAAAAGACTAAAATGAAGTATTAACACCTCAGTCCAACATATATCAAGTGGTCTAACATATGTGTAATTGGGCTCTCAGGAGGTGAAAAAAAAAAAGAATAAAGCAAAAACAGTATTTGAACAAATAATAGGCAAAAATCCCCCTAAATCTGGAGAAAAATAACATACTTGTCAAAAAGTCTTCATAAACTCCAAGCAGGATAAATACAAAGAAAACCACACCAAAGCCCTCAAAATCAAAAAAAACAAAAACAAAAACAAAAAGAAAAAAAATCTTAAAAATACCTAGAGGATAGAAACATATTAAATTCAAGAAACAAAAGAATTGAAATCATTAGAAACACAGGATCACTCCCTACAAAGATCCAGTAAAAACAGAGTGATTCTGCCAGGGTCTGATCTGGGAGAGACACCTCCCCAACTCTGAGGACGGTCATAGGCAACAGTGAAAAATAATCATGAG